>JANPWT010000004.1:30130935-30149941 GCA_024678245.1 Erythroxylum densum
AAGATCAAGCCAAAACCCCCCTTTAATTGCTTTAATTGCATGCATCATTAGACTAGGCTAGTCTTAAGATCAATTCTACACTGGTTCCTTGAGAGTCGACCCGAGGTTGCACCCTGTGTTGCAATTCTTGGTATAAATTGATTTTGACCGGTTTCCAAGGATTAATCTTAGGATTGAACGATAAGCCGCGATCACCGGCAGAACCATATACTAAATCATAGAGATATTTAAATAAATATGTAGGTGTTTGTTAAAAAATATATTCACTAAATTGCCCCTCTATGAGAAATTCAATTGAAATATTTCTTATATGTTTATGAAAATTCTCATTGTGATAATTATATAAGTAAATATAAGTGATCCTTTGACTTGATATCACCAACGTTTCTCATATTGGAATTTTTATGTTTTGATACTGCTCATAAACTATTCTAGTTAAGCATAACTCAGTCGGTAGTCATTGGATATAGCATGAACTATATGGAGATAGTTGAGTGATTAATATATGATTCGTTACTCTATTAAGAAAATATTTTATTGTTTTCGATTAGTATCAATTTAGAAAATCCTTGATCATGGTGGCATGACACTTTGTAAAATAATTCATAATTTATAGAATCAAAAGCTAATAGTGGATTAGGCTCAAATAGAATAGACATTAATTTCATACTTTATATCTAATTGAAATATTGTATGATGAAATAATTAAAATATATGAAAAAATATGTATGAAAAGATTGGTAAAAATCACTTTGACATTTTTCAATATTTGAGTGGTCATGATACATTACTAGACGCCAATCTTAATCTATAAATATAAATTGTTTAATTAAAGAGTTAAAGAAAAATTAAAGTTTGATTTATTTAATTCTAAATATAATTTAAGGTTATAATTTATATTTATTTCTAACATATTAGAGAACTTAAAGAGGAAAGATATTTTAATTATGTTCAACTTGATTATAAAGTTTGAGAAAAATTATGATTAAATATGAGATATTATATTACTAAAAAAGGAGCAATAGCCAATTTATTGTTCTAACAAGAGGTTTGGTATTGCTTATAAGTTCAATTAAAATCAAACTTTTATTTTAATTAAATTACTAAAATTTTCAAAATCTATTGTGAATAGGTTTAAACTCAAAAAGAGTTAGTACTTCTTGTCCAACTCTCTTTATGATAGCATAAAGTTCTCTCAACATGTTTTGTAGATATCATTAGAGGCCAAATATGTTTGCGTCTATAATGATTGAGATGATCTAATTTCTGATATGATTAGAAGGAAATGACATTGAAATAGATCAAGTTTCACACTATGATACAAATTATGATTCATTAATGTATCATTTACTAATTATATTAAGGAATTTTAAGTCGTTTTAGCTTTTGGAAAAAAATACAAAAAAAATCGTATTTATTTTACTGGGTACATGATTGGATCCCCAGCCTCGATTTGTCAACTACAAGATCAAAATCAACTTTAATTCTATAAATTAGATTAAAGTTGTTTGATAATTATTGATATTAAATTACGTAATTGATTATGCAAAATTACTAAACCTTAATCATTACAAACAAATTAGAATTGTTTAAATATAAAACGTTCAAATTAAAAGTTTTGAAATCCTAAATTCAATTTAGAATTGAAGTTACAGTAAGATTGTAATATTAGAAACCCAAAAGACAAAATCTGAATCTTTTAATCTATTATAAACCCAGAAATTTTGGAGAATCAAAGTATGAGGCTCCTAAACATGTCATCATCTTTTAATTACCAAACAAGTGCTTCTCTATTACATTAAGAATGTGATTCTAAAAGGTTTGATTGGATAAGAACTTCATGATGAGTTTCAGAAACACATTCAACTAATTAAAACCCTATTCTGAAAAGTTGATATGGATCATAGTGGAGAAAAACAATTGCCCATAGTAAGCCTTCACAAATCTCACTCTTTCCACACTTTTGAAATTGGTGATTGATGAATGGTCTAATCACTATTGTCGGGGCTATTCTGGTTGAGTTTTAGTTGTTTCTGGAGGAGAATAGTTGGCAGGTTATTGTCTCTGCGTTGGTTTCGTATAATGGATGCGATGGCATGTCTTGCGAGGATTTGCGTTTTTGCATTAGGATAGCAGGTCGCTGGCAGTGTCATGAGATGCCACTGAGTATGCTCTCTTCCAAAAGGTTGAATCCCCAACCTCAAGGGCCCCCAGTCGCAGGCCCGACCACCGCTGGAGGATTGAATCACGGTCTGATCCTGAGCAGCACCCTAACAGAGCGGTCCTTTTTCTCCCATTTCTGATAGTTGAACCTAGGACCCTCTTCCAACTTACCCTGTTAGTTTACCACTCAAGCAACCCGTGCGGGCGCCACTGAGTATGCTGATGGTATGAAGATGTTGCAATGAGAACCAGGTGGTGGCATGTTCTTTTATTCCAATTAAAATTTTAAAAACTTTAAATTTAAAATCAATTCTTCTTAATGTGATTAAGATTAATAGTTGGATTAATTCATAAATTTAGATTTTAGAAAAGTTGCTTCTAGAATTAAAATTAATTATATTTTAATTAAATTAAAATTAGGTAATTAAGTTCTTGAAAATTAACAAAAGTATTTTCTTAAGTAATTTAAAAAGTGTTTCTTAATTAACTTTATTTATTTTAGTTTGATTTAGATAAATTAAAATTTTCTTTTCTTTTTTAGAGAATTATTATTCTATTTATTAAAAAATTGTTTATTTGCTTATGAATAATAAGCTACTTTATTTATTAGAAAAAAATATTTTTCATGATTAAATTTGAAAATATGTTTTTATTTATTAATTAAGAAAAAGAAGCAATATTTAATAATTTTGAAAATAATTTTCTAATTTATTAAGGAATAATTTTAATTAATTAAGAAAATAATCTCTAAATAAATAATGAATGGACTTTCTTAATTAACTTTAATTGTTTTCTTTAATTTTAAAATTAGTGGCCTTATTATTAGAAAATAGTTTGCTAATTAAAGAAAAATAAATTTTAATTAGATTGAAAATAGTTTTCTAGTTCGACTACAATATCTTATAAAATTTTGAAAAAGAAGTTTTTATAAATTATAATAAGTAAGAAATATAATTTATTAAACATTATTTTCAATTAAATTTTGTTAAAGGAATCAAGATAATTATAAATAATTTTCAATTAAAATTTAAAATTATTTCAAATCAAATCAAATTTCTATTTGAAATAGAAATTTAATTAATTTACTAATCAATAAATTTAATCTGATTTAATTATCAAAAGGAGTTGAAAATATTATTTTAGATTATGAAAGATCATTAACTAGAATCAAACAAAGCTTGATAATTTATGCTTATATTGGCATGGCAAATTGCATAGTATTAATGTATGTTTGATATATTTTGATGCATAGTTGATTGTATGTTTCATATATATGATATTTTACATACATTTTTTTGTTTGATAAGACAAATAAAATTAAATTCCTCGTTAAAATATTAATACATGTTATGAACTTGATCGTTGCCTTCTATTGTTATAAGAATTAACCAAAGTTTTGCTTATTGTTAGGCTTATTAAGCAATCTCAATGTCATTTTAACTCGAATATATTTAGTTATATAATAATGGGTCATAATTAATTAAATTTGTTTGATTTGAATGAGCAAACTCATGATCATATGAATATATAAGCAGGGTTAGGAATATTATATAAGATATATTTTGGTAAAAAGTTATTACCTAACGGGTCTAGGAATTAGATAAGATATGATTAATAAAGTTGTTATCTAACTAATTTAATTTTAGTTAGCTTATTGAACAAACCCAATATCGAGTAAATTTGAATGAGATCCTATCCCATTAGAGATATTAGAGTAATTTTTTGAATAATAACGACGGCTATTATTTCGAATAAGATAGTGAGAGTAATCAACTAAATGATTAAAGTCTTAATCTTGTTTAGTAATCATAAAATAAGATCAACTACTAGTTTTTCTTACATTTATATTTTGTTCTTAGTAGAAATTAGCTTTGTTTATTATAGTTGATCTAAGATTTAGAGAACCAAATTTCTTGGATATAGGTTAGAAGAGTTGTTAAAACAGATAGAAAAGAAGTATGTCCATTATACAATTTTGTTATTAGTACCTTATGAGGATTTTTTGGAAAAGTTTAGACATATGTAAATTTCATACATGTCACGACTTGAAATAGGTGCGTGATTGGCACATGGGACTGAGGTTCCAAAACTTTAGATCACACGTAAGCCTACCACTAGCGACAAAATAAATTCAAACCCTAAGAACACAACAAGTTCATACAATAACAATAACAATAACAATAGTGCACGTCAAAAAGAAGTTTTACAACTCATGAAATCATGTCAATACGGGATAAAATAAATGAAAATAAAGAAAGAACATATACAAACATACGTAAACCGCAGCAGACATGTCATGGGAGTCACTGTTACGAAGCTGGTGATAGCTGACTTATAAAAATAAAGTTGAGGAGAATCAGACGTCGCTGAGTAAGCTTACACCATCCTAAAATACCTAATACTATACGCACATTCATGTATGAACATCAAAATACATACACATCATGCTATACATCCAATTATATCAAAAACATAAATAAATTGTAGGGGAGAATATCTATAGGACCCTAATCTCCAAAGGTAAGCCCTCACAACTCTAAATCTCGAATGGATACAAGGAGCTATGCATCACCAACAGCCCAGCCATGCTCCTGTACTCATATAGTTATAAGGCTCTCTTAATCTAAAGGGGTTGTGGGGAGCCAAGCATCACCAACAGACCAACCCTCTCTCAAAGGGTCCAAAGTCATAAGCATCATAAATAAGGGTCCGATCAAGAGACAAGAATCAACCAGGATCGTCCCATATCATATCTCAATATCATAAACAAAACAACTCCCGTAATCATAACCAGTGCTCATTTGGTCCTGATGCATACCCATCAGGTAGCACGTCATACAAATTTTCATTCTTTTAATCGAACATAGCAATACATATCAAATTGTTAAGCATATAAATGATTAAGTAAACATTCAGTTATGCAATAACTAATGCATGTATGCATTACCTAACTCAACGCATCCACTCAGTTAATTCAATATAAATGCTTATACTAATGTAGGTATGCATTATTGTATATATGTGTTCACTATATAAATAAATAAGTATTGATTGATATATATATAGGAATACCTAACCCAATTTATCTACTCAGTTAATTCAACATAAAGGCTTATACTAAAGCAGGTACATATTACTATATATACACGTTCGCTATATATATATACACATGCATATGAATATGGTTATGTATTGTTACACCAGCATCAAACAATATTCATTTGTCGGTACAACTACGATAACAATAAGTCGGTATGGACTTACTTGGTAACTGAACTAGTCCATCCGAACCTTCCGACGGGGTCCTGCTCCCGCTATACCTAGTAAGTTGAAAGAAAATATCTCAATAAGTGCTAATTAGAAGTTATTGGACTCAAATAACAATTTAGGTATCATCCAAATTACCTAAGCAATCCATTTATGAAATTCAAAAATTTCTCCTATTATTGCCTAATGTTCCGTGATTTTTAATTCAAAAACTGTTGAAAATCTCACTATGATTCTTTAGAGAAAAATGATCAATATATTTTTTAAATTTTTTAAATTTTTTTCACAAAAGTGACCAAAATGGTTGCCATAATAGTACCTTCGGCAACTAAAATGTTCCTCTAGTTACCAGAATATTCTCTCCGATCATAGAAAAATTTTCAGTTTTAAAGTTCAACGATTTTTATACCAAATGAAAGCTCTTAATGAATAGAATAACTTTCTCCAAAGCAATATACTTAGATTCTCAACAGATTTAAACAAATAGAAGAAAAACAAGCTGAAACCCTAACCTCTTTTCTTATCAATTGGCGGCGATCTAGGTGGTAGTTAGTGAATAGACCACAGGGATTTTATTCCTAACGTCAAGACAAGTCAAATGGTGGTGGTGGAGACTGGAAATAATCACTGGAAGTGACAGATAGACGATTGATTTTTTTGTCAATTTTTCTCCTCAATTTTTACAACAATTCTAGCAATGATGGTGGCTGAAATGGGTATGGTTGTGATGAGTTCGTCGAGAGGAAGAGATTGATATATAACACTAACCGGTTTAAGTCACCGATGGTGAAGAATGGTTAGAGGGAATTTGTGAATAGTAACTTTTAGGAGGGTAATTAAAATGAAATAATGAGAAAATGAGAAAAGAATAAGAAGTCTTATATATATATATATATAGCCCACGGGATATGACATTCTCCTCCCTTAAAAAAGTTTTAGTCATCAAATTTTATAATAAGGTTTATTAAGAAAACAAGTATGGACACAATTCTCTCATCTCTCGCTCTATCTCCCAAGTAGCTTTCTTTAAAGCGACCATTCCTCCACATCACCTTAACCATGGGAATTTCTTTTGATTGAAGCTACCACACTTACAAATCCATGATAGCCACTGGCTCCTCTTCGTAGGTTAAATTCTTGCTCGCTTCCACGCTTTGCAATTGGAGTACATGGGAAGGGTCGAGAATGTACTCCAATCGTCCTACTAATACATATCTCTAATATCATGGTACATTTTGGTGGAACCTGGATGCACATTTTATGCAGCATAGTGCACTTCCTCTAGAATATCCTCTTTCAAGTTTTCTATACCTAGAACACACAGTCTCCCCTTCATTTTGAGAATGCCTTCTTTATCGATTTCAAAATCTGCACGTCGTCCTTCCTAAACATCATAAATAAGTTGTTGAAATTTAGGATATTAACCTTGGGTGATCCTAATCCTTTCCAATAATACTAATCGCACCCTGATGCTGGCTAGTAATATTCCTGCATTTGAAATCTGAAACTGATTATCTCGATCCATCAAATCATGCAACTCCTTGGTCAAAGCTCTCATATCTATTATGATATGTGCCAAACTACTTGAGGATTTCCTATTTAAAACATCTGCCACCACATTTGCCTTCCGCGGATGATACTGGATCGTGCAGTCATAATCTTTTAGCAATTCCATCCACCTTCTTTGCCTCAGATTTAGATCTTTCTACTGAAATATATACATTAGACTCTTATGATCCGTAAAAATCTCACATGTCTCACCATACAGGTAATGTTGTCAAATCTTTAAAGCAAAGATTACTGCTACCATCTTTAAATCATGCGTAGGATAATTTTGTTCGTGTTTCTTTGGTTGTTTGGAAGCATAAGCGATCACCCTACCATTTTGCATCAATACACATCTAAGAATAACTCTTAAAGCGTCATAGTACATTTGAAATCCTCCACCTTTTGTTGGTAAAGCTAATATTGGAGTTGAAGTTAAACACTCCTTCAGTTTTTGAAAAATCTCCTTGTAAGCATCAGATCAAATAAATTGGACATTCTTTTGCATAAATTAGGTCAATAGGACTACTATCTTAGAAAACTTTTGAAAAAATCTTCGATAGTAACCTGCTAACTCGAGAAAACTTCGTACCTTTGTCACGGTCCTAGGTTGTTCCCAATTCATCACAGCTTCTACCTTCTTCGAGTCAACTTGTATTCCACTTTGAGATACCACATGTCCTAAGAATGCAACACTCTCACACCAATAGACATTACTAAAAACTCATAATGGTCGTACCAAGTCTTGAAGGTAGTCTTAGATACATCATCCCTTTTGATCCTTAGCTGATGGTATCCTGATCTTAGATCAATCTTAGAAAAGTACTTAGCACTTTGAAGTTAGTCAAACAAATCGTCAATTCGAGGTAGTGGATACTTATTGCAGATAGTCACCTTATTTAACTGTCAATAGTCAATACACAATCAGATAGAACCATCCTTTTTCTTTACAAACAGTACTGGTGCATCCCATGGCGAAGCGCTAGGTCTGATAATTAATTCCTTTAATTCTATAGGTGCTATTCTATATGGTGGTACAGAAATCAGTGTCGTACCAGGTACTACGTCAATAAAAAATTCAATTTCTCACTCTAGAGTAACCTTGGTAACTCCTTAGGAAACACATTTGGAAACTTTCGAGCTACCAAAACATTTTGGAGACTGATGCCCTCTACAAATAAATCCTTGACTAAGGCGAAAAATCCTTGGCACCCTGGTCTGAGCATCTTGTTGGCCACTACTGCTGAAACTATGTTGGAAGGGTAGTTTTCTATCCCCTTTAAAGATAGACTCCACTTCCCCTTGAATCTTAAAAATCACTTCCTTTTCTCTACAATCCAAGGTAGCATAATGATGGAATAACCAATCCATTCCCAATATTACATCAAAATCCATAACTGGCATTACCATAAGATTCGCTACCAATCTCCCACGATTAATCTCCACGAGACATGATTAGTAGATCAAATTTACCTATATGGCATCAATTAGAGGTGTAGATGTTGACAGAGATTCATCCACCCTATCTGGTGTTATTTTTAACCTTACCAAAGTTAGGTGACATAAAAGAATGAGTCACTCCTGAATATATCAAAACTATAGTTTCCATTCCATATATAAGAATGATACCTAATAACACTACATTGGAAGCCTGTGCATTTTGAGGGGCGAGAGTGAGCACCCTAGCCTGATCATGACCTACCTGATGATAGCTAGAGGATTGTCCTAGACAGTAGCCTCCAAATCTACCTCCCAATTTTCTCCCTCCAAATCCTCACCCCTACTAACCATCAAACTATGATCCCCTTTGTGACTATTGAAATGGAGGTTGCACCACACTAGAAGAGGACTACTGATATCCCATCACAGGGGCAATATTTGATCAAATTCCCATACTGGCCACATCTGTAGCAAGCTCTTAGTAGTATATATCATGGACCCTAGTGCACTCTACCAAACTGCTGACAAATGGAAGAAGCTAAGCCCGAACTACTGCGCTCTGAGCTCTGCCCGCCACTGCTACTACCTATACCAGACATGAATATAAATCCTTCTAGATGTCTACGGCCAAATCTTGCCTTGCCATGAGCTCGAACTACCCTCTGTAGTGAACTCCCACTCTAACTGAACCCTGGCAAAAAGTTTGATTGATGCTTCTATCGTTGCTAAAAACTAGAAATGTTAACACTCACTTAGCTTGTATACTTTCTGCTTTCAAAATAAAACCTCTCAGGTGCACGTTCAAGGGCTTCATTAGCAAGGACTCCACCTCTCAAGTAGATAACTTTGTCATGTACTACTGTGTAGGCATTTTTTTCCTTGTAAATGTTTTTGAGAATTATTGCATATCAATGAACATGTTTTGGAATGTATTTTGTGTAAAGAAAGGCATGTATATAAAGGTTTTTTTAATGAAATTCATGAATATGTTTTAGCTTCTTAAAGTTTATTAAAATGATTGTTGAGATTTCTTATAAGTAGACTTGAAGTCCAAAATTTGTAGTGGGGATTTCGATGTGATTATAGAAGTGTTTTAAACTTTCATAAGGATTTTGAAAATTTTGGGGATGTCAAAATCCAGCCATTGTGTTGGTGAAATTTTTAGTAAAATGGTTTTAAAAACCCTACTTATATCTTTTTTATTGAATTAAAGCTATTTGATAAAAAGGGAAATAGGGTTAGTTCCACGAAAACTTTCCAGTTGAATCAGATATCGACTGAAGGGCCACCGTGGGGTGCTGGATAGGCCGCCTAGTTGTTTCAAGATAGGGGCCTATCATGTTAAGTTTCTAAAAACATGTTAGGAAACTAATTTTTTCCGATACATTGATGTTATATATTGTGAAGATGAAGACGTATCATAGCTCCTATAAGAGTATGGATTGCTCCATCCTTCCATTGTGAATTGTGGTGATGACGTTAAATCCCAATCCCTAAAATAAATCATATACACACTGTTAGATTAGAGCAATTCAAAAGATAATTAAATGAATAAGCCACAAATACAACAGAATACAATAAAATTAAAATAAAATAAATACAAAAAATAATGGCTACAGTAATAACATCTAGGTGTTCCTAATATCACTATTCATGACAATAGCGCCAAAAACTTGATTGGTTTTTTTTATATCAATACTAATTTTACCATAAATGTGCGATATAGTTGTAGTTAGTACCGATAAGTACGGGTCTATTCCATGAAAACAATGATTAATAGTAATTACCTTTCTCCTATTATCTAGCCTATGACTTGATTTTGGATTCTAATAAAGAAAATTAAAATTTAAACAATTAAAATAAAGTAGGTAGTAATATTAAACACAAAGACGAAAAGTCATTTAGAACACAATCAATATCAAGAATTAGTGTATAGGTTATGAATCCCCATAAAACCCTTAAATAATTGACCTTTTATTATGTAATTATTTTATTGATATTGGACTATGGAAATTCTTATCGTATGCTAATGCTCACTTGAGACTACTAGCAAACAATTTTAAAATTATCAACTGATATTATTTAAGTTAAAGGCACTAAGATTGCTTTACTGATTTGTGAATTTCACTATTAGGTTTGACCCTAATCCAAAGGATTTATATCAACATATCTTTAGATTCACAGTTAACTCATTTCAATTAAGGTAGATATATTCATACATAAGATTTGTCAATCTCTATGTTATGAAACCAAATTTGTACTAATATTTTGGATCTATTAAAACATATATTAAAAACAGAATTGAATCATAATAGATCAATCAAAACCATTGCAATAAATAAAAGAATCCAAACATATTATTATCTCAAATAAGGTTCATCATACCTAGACACTAAACAATGTTTAGTTGCACATAATAGAAAATGAAATCAAACTTAAACTAGAGGAAAAAACGAATAAAAAACAAAGAGTTTATAATTATAAATTTGCCTCTCTTCTATCGAATGTTCTTGCAAGGTAGAGGTTTGATGTTGTATTCTATTGGATATTTCGATGATTTCTTCATATTTTCCACTACTTTGGATCAATATCATCCCTTCTGGATATTCTCAACATCTGGAATTGTCTCTAAAAGTCTGCTCCTACCTTTTACCTCCACTTATGTCCTTTTATAACAAAATTTAGGAATTTTGGGAGGTACATTGTTTGATACACAATCCTTTATCAAATTGTGTAACTCCAAAAATACTTAAAATTGTGTTACACAATTTAAAAGACTTATATGGCGATACCCAGTCGTGTATCTCCCAATTGCTTCAAATCTTCATATTATGTCACAATTTCACCAAAATTCCTATCCTTTTGGTCTATAATTATAACTTATGAATGTACTTGGAGCGAATTAAGTAATAAATATATAATAAAATTACAAAATATTAAGCATAATACATCAAAAATAGGTGTGTAAATATGGTGAAATATGCATTTATCAACTATGATCTATTATCAACTATACTAAATAGAGACAATTTTTACTCAAAAGAAAAATAAATAAGGAACACAAGTAATAGATCATATGTCATGATAATTAAAAAAGATTACGAATTGAATCGTATATTTATTTATTCCTATTATTTTATTTGAATTAATAACCCTTATAACTATTCTGAAGGGATACTCTAATCTCACAAATGGGTTAGGATCTTGTTCAAATTTAGTTACTCTTTATTTACAGAATAAACTAACTAAACTTAAATTAGGTAGATAACATAATTATCAATCTTATCTCATATAACTCTTAGATAAGTTAGGTGGCAAATCTTTGCAAAACATATCTTATATATTATTCCTAACCTTGCCTCTAAATTTATATGATTAAAAGCTACTCATTCGATACAAATTTAGTTAGGTAGGATTCATTAATTAAAGATAAAGTAACAAGCTTTATAATAAGCATTACTTTATTATTATACTTACATAAATCATGGGAAAAAAACTATATTATCAACATGCACTTAATATTTAACGAAGAATATAATTTCAAATGGTCATGTGAAACGTGAGTTACATATAAAATTTTATATATTTAAATATACAATCAAATATGCATACATAATATATCAAACATATAAAAACATGTAATTTATGGAAACATAATCAAATTATATCTATAAAATATCAACCCTGTTTGATTCTAGATATTGATCTTCATAATCTTAAATAATATTTTTAATTATTTATATAATTAAATTAGATAACACTCTTTGATTTCCAAATGAATTAAATTACTATTCTAAATAGAAAATTGATTTATTTTTAAAATAATTTTCAATTTCAATTGAAAACTATTTCCAATTATCTTAAATCTTTTAATAAATCTTAATTGAATACAATTTTTAATAGATTACTCCTTGTACTTATTATAATTTAGAGAAAAAAAATCAAAATTTTTTGAATGTTAAATGAAAGATTTCTTTGAAAGGCATCATAAAAGGACATTAAAAGATTGTTTCAGGAAAAAGTAAATACAACATTCTTTCTATTATCTCTAGGAAGAAACTAGTGTGTTAAAGGTTCCACTGCCTTCTAAAATGGGTGCTCAAAAGATCAACAGCTTGGATCCAATAATCCTATCATTGGATCCAACAATCCTATCCTTAGTTTTTAATGTTCCCCTAGCTGCATGCCAAGTGATGGAGGCTTTTGGCTTCAAGGAACCTCTCTAAATAATATTGAACCAAAGAATGAATGGGATGGAAGAATTAGACTAATCTCCATTTTCGTTTAAAGACCATATAGGTTTTGAGTTGAGAGGTTTGGTTGATAATTACGAAAGTAGTTTAGAAGCCTATCAACTACCTGCCATGAAAATTCCAAGAATTATTCTCAATGGTTCTCCTGACTCGAGTTTTAAAAGAGATTCTTATAGATAGTGAAAAGATGTCATCTATGGCATGTAGAGGACTTAGATAGCTTCAATTATTAAACTAGAATCATGTGTCCTCTCCATCCCTCACCTGGATTCTAATGAAAGGGTAAAACAATTGCCATTATCTTATAATCTAAATAAAAGGCCAAGAGTGTTCTTTCCTTTTGGTGATTTTGTAAAGCCCCAACATATACCCTATAAGCATTATAGCATGTATAGGGTGTATTAAGAAGTGAACATAATGATTTAAGAGCATCTAAGCATAGTAAGAGACATAATGATACTTAATGTAAAACACATGGGTAAATGGGTAATTTGTTCATTTCGGCATGGACATACATACTTAGACATGAAATATAGATGAGAATGAAATTAATTGATGAGATTATAGGACAATGTGGTAACTAAAGGAAGAAGAAGGACTAATGTGCAATTATCCTAAACTCAATACATGAACCAATTGGATTAAAGCATGCATGAACAATAAGAATAAAGCATATGTGTCCAATTAGAATTAAGTATGTGTGTAAGTCTTGAAAGTTCATGAAATGGGCACATGGAGAGGAGAGAGGGAAGAAATTTTAGGGTTTGAATTTCAGATTTTTCCTTTCTCATTTTCTCTCCACTTCATCTTATTTATCCCATCATTTTGTAAGTAAGGAATCAAGCTAATCTTAGGTGGAAATCAAGGTAAAATTTAGTGGTTTTCTCTTCATCTTTATGTTTTCTTGCTTTGCTTATGAAAAATTGGAATTAGGATTGAGATAAGTTTTTTTTTGTTTCTAGTTGGTGAGTCAAGCAAAGCCAAAGAAGAAGGGAAAGAAAGGCATTAGAAGAACTACTTTGTCAATTTTAAGGTTTGGGATTACACTTAGCTTAATTTCTCTTTGTGTATATGTTTGAATAGATATAAAGATTCATTTGGATATTTAATGGCTGCTGGAATGGTATGTTGGTGTTATTTTGGTGTTACCTTACATGGAATGGGTTGAATATGACAAGAGAGTATCGTGTAGTGAAATTTTGTCTTAGGTTTGTTTGAACTAGTCACATTGTTTAGGTCATAAATCAGCCTAAAGACCTATAAATTGGGTGATTTTAGTTGCATATGAAACCTAAGACATAGGAATATAAATCTCTAGAAGAGGCTCTGGTTTAATTATGGCTTTATGGTATTGGAAATTGAGATCAAAATTGGTGACCTGATGTTGCCCCTATTTTAGAGCAGCTTGTGATGTTTAGTCTATATCTCATGATTTAGAAGTTCAAATGACTTGACATTTAGTTCTTTGGAAGCTAAGACATAGGGGAACAAATGTATAGAGGACCTCAAAAACCTAATTCGAAAGTTTTCTATATGAATATTACAGAATAAGTAGAGGTATGAATTGCGAGTCTCTGTCACGATCATGACATAACATCAAGATCTTCTATCACGAGCATGACATGGGTCACAATCCAATAGAAAACTCATATATCATGATTGTGACACTCCAAACATGATCGTGACCTTAGAGAAATAACCATAACCTTGTTTTCATTTCTGATTTTTCTTACTACATCTTATTCGAACCTTTTTAAATTTGTATGAGAACCTTTTTAAATGTGTATGAAACTTTTCAAATACCTAGAAATAAATGAAATAGGACTTACCATATGTGAATTAGGTGATTAAACATTGGAATTTAAGAGTGAGCATAATGCATGCTAAAGAGAATTTATATGTACATAGATGATTTCTACGCATAGTTATTGCTCATACATGTGTAGTATGCACTTCAATACATATTTTATGACTTCAAGTGAGTATCATATGATGAATTATGAAATGGGAAAATGGTTAAAGGAAATGTTACAATGCCTGCTTTATTTTCTTGGTGGTGGATAGATAGGCATGCTTAGATGTTTACAATGCAACTATTACAATTTGACACCAATGGTTTCTTCATTTTGAGACTATTGTGTCTCTATAGTTTGATGCTTTCGGGTATCCACAATTTTGATATCTTAGAATATCCCCAACTCCCGTTATCTACACCCACAAGAATGTGGCCTAACATAAAAAGTAAAGTAAATGGTTATAAATAAGAAATACAGTATGATAACATAAATAATTTTCATTGATGAGCATTTACATTTGTATTGATAATTTGTATCAATGAGTGTTGAATATCAATGTTTGGCTTATGAATGTGAATTTAAGGTATATGAATAACATATCAAAGCATGTTTACATTATATACCTTGATTAAGTGTGCCATCACTAATTATATGAGTTGTGATGTTTATGAATGTGTGTGCATGGCGGATGACTACTGTGGATGGTCATCCAAACTAAGTGTTTCCCATTAAGCTTTCAAACTTAGCATTGGTGCTAATTCATGTAGATTCAAGTAGTAGAAGTGAGGTATAGGGAACATCTGCAGAGACCAAGGCCAATCGTTAGGAGTAAAAGTATCTTTAGAATGTGTTTTTTTTTATATTAAAGATGAGTGTACATGTAATGAAGGAAATTGTAGTGCTTTCATTTGGATTATGATGTGAATGTAAAGATGTAATACTACTTTTAAATGATAGTGTTAAGTGATGTGAAATTTTGTAATGTGTATACATATAATGTTGAATAAAAATGTAAGCCATGAATGTATGTATAGGAAATTGGTTGCCATTGTAGGTTTGGTATAAAGGGTGTTACATTTTGTGGCATTAGAGCACAATTTAGGCAATTATAATCAATAAAGGTCCAGTAATGTGTGATATGGTTTGGTGTTTGTGTTGGCATAATGCAGATGTCCATGTTTTCTTATAGATAGTAGAGATGGAAAGACCTCTTGAAGATAAGGAAGAGTCAACTGATAGTGTAGTAGGGAGAGATCAATCCGTTTCGGGTCCTCTTGAGCCTCAAAGGGATTAAATACCGATATCGTCAACACCTAGGGAGATGTTTCTAAAGCTCTCCTATGATATGCTAAGATTAATGGATAGAATGAACACGCCTAAAGCCCCTATAAAAGCTTTGAGAAAGCGTAGGGTGGAAGAATTTGTGGTCTTGACTCTAGAAGAACAAGATAAAGTAAAATAATAGTTAGAGTCGAAATAAAGGGTTCTATATGAGAATAAGTGTCCACCCGAAGAAATTGTTACCTGTGTTGTCTCTCTCCTACAAGGGGCAGCCTATAATTGGTAGAAATTAGTCCTACAGCATCCTCAGCTGCATAACCCTCTAACTTGGGAGTTCTTTACCTAAGAGTTCTGAAAGAAGTGTGTTACATAAGCTTATAAAGTAGCTTAATGGAAGCAGTTTCTAAATCTGAGATAAAGAAACCTATATATGGTTAAATATGGAAAGGAGTTCAACCCGCTCAATAGGCACACTCCAGAGCCTATTCTGATAGAGGCCTTCTGATGCTGACAATTTGAGGATGGATTGAATGATAGTCAAGGAGTATTTAGTGGCAGTAACTCTTCTATAACAAGTGAGCTACTATTAGCTGGTTGAAACATTCATCAGACTAGAGAAAGAGATAACCAAGAGGGAGAGGACACAAAGGAGGATTTTATCTAGAGGTGGCTTATCTTACGGTAAGAGAACTTGAGACTTATAGGGTGCATCCCTAGTAGAGTCAGTCAATAACCTAGCCATAAAAGGAAGATGCCAGAGGTAGTTCGTAACATCAAATATTGTTTGAGGCTTTTTAGCTAAACAGGGAGATGGACAGTCAAAGTGCCCACACTATACCAGGAGACATTAGGGCACATACAGGTGGTTGACTAGGGTATGTTTTAAATGTAGGGGTACGGATCACTGATGTCCAATTATCCACAAGTCTTGGGATAGATTAGAGAATCTCAGGGGAGCAGAGAGGCACCTAATACACCTATTGCATTTAGAGGATGAGGTAGAGGCAAAGGTGGACCAAGCCAGCCTGGGTCCACTCTGAGCATAAAATATAAGTATGTTGATTGTCTTGTGGCATCAGCCAGTTAAGGATGGGCATACGCTATGAAGGCTAATGAGGAACAGGATGTCTTAGAAGTTATAGCTAGTACCTTTCCTCTCTTTGACGTTGATATGCATACATTGATAGATCCCAATTCCACTCATTCATACATTTACACTGGGGGAGTGTGTGATAGGATGTTAATAGTAGATTGACTAGCCTAGGATATACATATGACTAGCCTATTGGGCGATAAAGTATATACGAATAGAGTATAAAGAGATTGCCCTATTATGATCCATAGGAAACAGTTGGATGTTGATCTGATAAAGCTACCCTTTCATGAATTTGATTTGATCTTATGCATAGATTGGTTATCCAAACACCAAGCTATAGTTGACTGTGGGTTGAAAACAGTTGTGCTCAAAGATTATGATGGTTTAGAGATAGTGGTGCATGGTATTCGGTTTAGTCCTTTGACTAATGTAATATTAGCTATGTAAGTAAGATGACTTCTTAAAAAAAGTTATAAGGCGTATTTGGCTTTATTAATTAATTCAAAAAGGGAGAAGATGAACTTACAAGACATATCGGTAGTAAATGAGTTTCCTGGCGTGTTTCTCGAAGAGTTACCAGTTTTGCCACCTGAATTATCCATTGAAGTTGTATCTGGTACTGCTCCTATTTCTAGGGCACCTTATAAAATGGTTCCTACAAAGTTAAAAGAGTTAAAAGACACAGTTACAAGAGCTTTTAGACAAGGGTTTCATTCGGCCCAATGTGTCATCATAGGGAGCGCCGATTCTTTTTTGTCAAAAAAATGGATGAGACCCTAAGAATGTGTATAGACTATAAACAGTTGAACAAGATGACTATAAAGAATAAATATCCATTGCCCAGAATAAAAGATTTGTTTGATCAATTGAAAGGTGCAGGAGTATTCTCAAAGATTGATTTGTGATCGAGTTACTACCAGCTTTGGGTAAAAGATGTAGATGTTCCAAAGACTACATTCAAGACCTGATATGGCCACTATGAATTCCTAATGATGCCTTTCAAGCTAACTAATGCACCAGCTGCTTTCATGGATGTGATGAATAGGGTGTTTCGACCCTATTTACACCAATTTTTTGTAATGTTCATAGATGATATATTAGTCTATTCAAGGATTGAAGACGAACATGCTCAGTATTTAAGAATTGTATTACATACTTTGAGATAGAAGCAATTATTTGCCAAATTGAGCAAGTGTGATTTTTGGCTAAGGGAAGTTTCTTTCCTCAGGCACATCATCTTTTTATAAGGTATCATGGTAGATCCTAGTAAAATTTAGGCAATTGTTAATTGAAAGCTACCTCGGAATATGACAGAAGTGAGAAGTTTTCTTGGCTTAGTTGGTTATTATCGACGCTTTGTTAATTTCTTCTCGAATCATAAAGTTACTTTAGAAAGGTAGAAAGTTTGAATGGAATGATAGATGCCAAACTAGTTTTGAGCAGTTAAAGAAGATGCTCACTGAAGCTCCAATGTTAACACAACCAACTCCAAGAAAAGAGTATGCTATGTATAGTGATGCTTCTAGGAATGGTCTAGGTTGTGTATTGATGCAAGATGGGAAAGTGGTGGCTTATGCTTTGCGATAGTTAAAGTCACATGAATAGAACTGCCCTATACATGATTTAGAATTGGCAGTAGTGGTGTTTGCCTTGAAAATTTGGCAGCATTACTTAATGGGGAAAATGTAGAGTATACATGCATCACAAAAGTCTGAAGTACCTGCTTACATAGAAGGAGCGAGATTGGCATTAGCTAGAATTGTTTAAAGACTATGATTGCATAGTTGACTACCACCTGGGAAAAACTAATGTGGTAGTAGATGCTTTAAGTATAGAAAGTTTATTTCAGCTCTGTCGTTACAGCATAGTAGCTGGAGATTTGTGCTAGATAGAGCTTTGATAGCTCAGATAAAATGTTGGACCCCGATCTTTTAGTGAAATTTAGAAATATTAAATGTATGAAATGAGTGTTTTTGTATATGTAATGTGTTATAGATGCTTTTGTGCTTTAAGAAAATTGATGAGAAAAGAATTGATTGGTTTTGATGACTTTGATATTTGAGTAGAATAGTATGGATTATGAATGTTAATGTAACATCCCGTTACCGATGTGAGGGCATATCGGTAATTTGAGTGGCTTGAGCAGTGAGTGCATTCATAATTGA
>JANPWT010000004.1:30225931-30240600 GCA_024678245.1 Erythroxylum densum
GTAATTTTTAACACAACAAAAACATTCATATGTAAAAAAAACAACATAACAATTCAAAAATAAACTATTGAGGACTTTTGTCAAACTTGTTATGGGCAGCCATAATTGAACTCAAGAACACAATCAAATCCTTCTGTTTTCCCTTCATTCAATAACAACAACAGAACTTCTGCACCATTCGACCATTATCATCACCAACTAATGGAAACAATTCAACAACAAACTAAAAACATAGCTAGTATAACATATTTCGGGTTCAATGATAAAAAAAAACAGAACATTACTCACCAAATGTGAAATGAGTCCTTACTAAATCTCCCTCAATCTATTCAAACCTTTTCGTCCAAATATCCATTGGTACATTATGTATAGAAGAAGTTTGATGCAAATTTTCAAATAATTTTTCATAAAATGATAAATAAAAAAAATATATAAGGTCAAATTTGTTAA
The DNA here is from genome assembly GCA_024678245.1 of Erythroxylum densum. NCBI lineage: Eukaryota > Viridiplantae > Streptophyta > Magnoliopsida > Malpighiales > Erythroxylaceae > Erythroxylum > Erythroxylum densum. The sequence goes on from JANPWT010000004.1 coordinate 30,226,382, forward strand.
CTTAATCAAATATTTTTCAAATTATTTCTAATAAACTACTATTATTATTATCATATATGCCAATTAACTTAATGTATTATCAAATTTTTTCACTTAGTCAAATTGGCAACGGTTTTTTTGTACATTGAACAAATTGTACTTTATTTCTTTCAACAAAATCGAAAACGACATCGTTTACCTTAACAAAAAATAACGTCGTTTTGTATTAGGTTTTTATCACTACCACAACAAACCTCTCTTAATTTTCTTGTGAGCCATCAACATTCATAGTCCAATAGCCGTTGTCCCCACTCTTGTGTTTGTCTCATGTATTGTGGTCGTCATCGGCGAAGAAGCATCCTTAACTGTGTTGGTATTGTTTTCTATTTCTATTCTCAAACCCTCCATCTTATGTTGAGTTTTGATTATACCTTTAGGTGTATTTTATCAGTTCTTTTTTCTGCATTTATTGTATGGGTTGTGTTTTTAGTTGTGATTCGAAGATGATTTATTGTCTTCCTTTGTTGATTGTATAAAGGTTGACTTCTTTTTACGTCCGTTAACGCTTCTTTTAGCACAACCTGCAAAATACTTGATAAAATATCTTAAAGAGTATTTAACTTTTTTTTGTAATAATAGTAATATAACCTTATATAGATAAATTATATTTCTGTACATCAAGAACATGGTCATCGATAATAATCTACTCTAAATTTTAGATTTTAGATATGATATAAAGGGTAGGGAAAATGGATTACTTTTATTTTAATAAGGCTAACTTTCATCTCAATTGCCACCTTGATGTATAACTACTAAATTGTAGTACTTTCACTTATCATCAAAAATTTCATTGAACATAATGAATTTTATTCTAAGCTCATTTATACAGAATATAACATTTAACATAATTCTTCAAGGAATGTTGACATGATGACTAGTTTCTGATGGTGGAAATTTATTTCGTTAGGAGGAATGTAGCAAAATTGTCCTTACTGAACAAAACACTAATGCAGAACAAATCCCTTCTTCATACACTAATAATCATTTGCTTTCCATGGCGGATCTTCTTCTTCAAGGTTTTTAATATCATCCAAACTAAGTCACTTTCCTTATTATCTATATCTCATTGCCCATTATGAAGATATTATATATATGAAGATTTTATTGTATATACTATATATTGTGTTAAGCTTCCTTGAATTTTCAAAAGAAAATAGATGGAAATATAGGCAAGGGCGATGTCACAGTGATCCATAAAGGATTAGGGAAATCGGTTGTTTTGAAAATTTCGTTAATTCTAATGACTATATCTGGTCAATCAAGTATGCATGTGTTCTAATTTGGTTTCGTTATATGGTTTCACTAAACAACCTATGTAAGTTCTATATTGACTGTGTTTTAAGTGAAACAATTCATACTGACAGTTCATGTAATCAAGTTATCTTCCTTACTAAATCTGGGGACACATTCATTGTATCCTCTAGAAGTTTAGTTATAGTGAAGAATTTGTTGGAAGAAGGTGTCAACAACCTGAACCTGAGGGAAGATCTTTCACTATTTCAATCGGTGCCTTGGAATGTGCAAGGACCCTTCTTAGAAATCCAGACACAGAGAACTCATTTACCTTTACTGACTCTCGTGTCACTTGGAATCCAAATAAATAATTATATGATTGTCATTTATTGATGGAATCAGTGGCAATCTTCTTCAAACTTTATTTATTGTCCTGTTTGTAACAATTTTTAAAATAGTCTTAGTACTTGTTAGGCGTAAGGCTGCATACTATTGTTAAACTTCTGATTAAAACCTTATAGTACTAACCATATATCATCATATTATATTGATACCATTTCCATAATTTTTATAAATAATCATTTTACTGTTACTAAATATTAATGATTAACCATACTTTTTAACTTAAATTTATGATTTTTATCTTATTAAATTTATAATTTTGGTTCATAAATATTTTAATGTGCAAAATATATTTATTTTCATATTTTAAATAACCTACCATGTGTTTTTCAACAGTATGCTTTAAATATTGAAAACAACTTAACAATAAAAAATATTTTAACTACGATAGATTATAAAAATGTCATTACAAACAATCTTCCAAACATATAAATTTCATATTTATTTTTTCAATGAAATATATAATTGTTGTCATATCCTATCATATAATGATGAATAAAATAAATAGTCGACATACGTGTAACAATCAACGACGCTCAAGGAAGTGGTCGCCAAACAGTGGTGATGAAAGACTCACATCGTTGCCAATAGATACTATTCTGCAACACTTCATTTTGACATCGCTTAATATTACAATTATATGGCCCTTATCTAATGATGTAACTATTATGTCGCTAATTGTTCCAAGTACCCGACGCTTGGCCTTTATCAAGTCTAATTACGTTGGTTTGCCTGACAATTTCCTAACGCGACCTCCATTCATCGTGCACTAATTACATTTAGATGACAAAAAAGCACAAACGTCGTTAAAAGCTATTGTTATTATGACCTTATCAAAAAAAATGGTTGTAAAATGTTTTCCCATTGCCAACGTCTTTTGTTTAACGTCATCAAATCATTTACTTTATGCGACAAAGTGTAAATTCATCACAAAATGGTAGCTTTTGGCAATGTCTGCGGATTCGTCTCCAAAGAAAACGTAACCAATTCATCAGTCTATTGTAGTGACGTGCAAAAGTTTTTAGAGGTTTATATACAAGAAAATAATCGCACTAAGTTTTGATATGATAAAAATAAGGCTAGGAAACTTGCCAAAAGTGACAAAAATAAGCAACAACTAAATCCGGGATGATTGTCAAGGTACTCATGCCTTAGGCAGTGCTCTTGTAGCAAAGATCAAGCACTTCAATTTTCTTAAAAGAATAATGCAAGAAGTACTAATTTATTATTGCCTTATGTGTAACAAAATTATTTATCATTTTATATGGAAAAAATCACATATAAAACCATTTAAGTGATGTAATTATAAGAAAGCTCTCTATTTTAGATAATTTTCAAAATTTAGGAGGTCTATAGAATGACAGATTGTAAATACTATGTTTTTCAATCAAAACATCCAAATAACTTTGATAAAAATAATGTATCTATATACTTTATTCTACAAATATTCTTCCCTTGCATCGAATGCTTCACTTGTTATTAATTTATGTCATGAGAATCTTAATTTAATAAGTGAAAATGACCTGTATGACCAAATTGAAAAATCAAACTCCAATAAGATGGCGTACTAAAATTCAAGACAATTCAGCCACGCATAAGTTGATATTAATTAGCTTTGTATTCACATCAAAAAGAAAAATCATACGAGTGAATAACCTTATATATTACGAAAGTGATTTAAACATTACTCTCATCCGTTCCTGATTAAGTACTATATTAATTTTCCAGCTTTAATTATACTTTGATTCTCAGCAAGTAATCTGAAAACTGTTCATTTTAGTATAGTCATCATAACATCTAGCTTCAATGATTATTTGCTGATTATTACCCTATAATTGGAAGCCATTGCTCCTTCTGCTAGGGCCTTGGGGCATTAACATGCAGTTTCCGTTCTATGGTAGTTAGATTGGATATTTGGATATCCACACTGATATTACCGTGAGATGAAACATTATCATCATTGCCCAAACATTTCTTTTCTTTTCTTTGTTTGGAAAAGAGTTTCTAATGTCCAGAACTTGATAAGGCTTTGTACATTTTATTTATACTTTAATTGATATATACTTAATAACCCAAACCAATTTAACCTTACAAGGTTTATTGGTTATAGGACTTGATAGGGTCTAAATTAAAAAATGATTTAATAGAAATCTAGTTCGATATGTGCTTTATATGCTTTTGTATCTTTTTAACTGGATGCTTTTTTGTCAAAAACCATTCTAGCGTGCATAAAGTTCACTTAATCAGCATATCCCACTTTTTGGAATAACTAATACACAAACTATAGAGATAGACCAACGTACATGAAATACCATGGAAACGCATTCGATTTTGACTAATACAATTCCACTCTTTCTTTAAGAAAAAGAAAAGAAACAGTGAATAGATACAACACCGACAGAATAATAGGCAGATATTTGAAGTCAGTTCAGGCTATGAACGTACAGGGGTTGCTCTAAAAATCTTTTTCTATGGATGGTTGGTTAAAAATGTATTGCATTGCAGAGGACAGTCATAAAAATTGGACCGGATCTTCCGGTCCGACTGAAAAAGGTTTGAACCGGTCGGTTTTTATACAAAGAGGATATTAGGTGAAACCGAACCAAACCACTGACCGGTTCAAACCTTTTTCGGTCGGACCAGACGGTCCGGTTCGATTTTTAAAACGTTGGTAATAGCCTAGTAGTGACACAAGCTGGACAAACAAACCTAAAAGGTAGGCTACTACTTCTCAAGCATCTCCTAATAACTCTAGGAGAAGATCAGCCAGGAGGAAAGCCAAATCTAAAGGGCCCTTATATAACAGTACTGTTGTGGAATACAAGAAGGTTAAATGACCCTCTTAAAAAAGTCATAGTGATGGAGTTAGTAGATGAAAGTGGATCTTTTTTGGTTAGTCTCCTAGAGACGATAATAAAGGCCTCTTTTGCTCAATTAGGAATGAACTTTTTGGGCACTCAATGGAAAACAATTACCAATCATTCCCACCATTACAATGATCTTAGTATCTATTTATTCAACTTTGAATATATCGAGGTTAAACACAGCAGACTTAGTGATCAGTTTATTCATCTCCATTGCCAGTTGGCAAGAAAGTCCTCTCCCTTTGAAGTAACTCTCATTTATGCCTCGAACTTTGCATTCCAAAGAGATAAACTATAGAGTGATCACCAAATTATACACTCAGGTATACAAAATATGTGGTTAGTAATTGGTGATTTCAATTGCTCTTTGAATTCTAATAAGATTGAAGGTGGAGCTGGATTCATAACTAAGACTGTTAGAGAACTTACATATTTTTTGCAAAAGTTGGCTCTGCTGGATCTGAGGGGAATAGGTCGATTATTCACCTGGAAAAATAAACAATAAGAAATAATGTTAATAAAAAAATTAGACAGAGCCTTGGTGAATCATTCTTGGCTTGGTCATTTCCCACAAGCCTGTGTACATTTTGGTGAAAATAAACTGTCAAACCATTCCTTTATCCTTATACAACAGATGAATGAAAGTGCTTAAGGTGGAAATACTTTTATGGAGGTAATTAGCAGGTGCTGGAGGCAAGAGGTTCAGGGTTATAAAATATTTCAGCTCGTGCAAAAACTCAAACTAGTCAAACATGCTGTCAAACAACTCATTAAGGCAAAGAACCAAAACCTTAGTGACATGAAGAAAAAATTAGTTGAAGCACAAGAGGCTTGTTATCAGGATCCACATAATTCTGCATTAAGACACGTTGAAATTGCGCGACTAAAAGATTATCAGGAAGGCTTACCTCTTCAATTTTTGATTTTAAGGCAAAAGTCTCGACAGAATTGGCTTAAAGAGGGGGACTCCAACATAAAGTATTTTCATGCATATCTTCTTGCTAGGAGAAATATTAATAATACATGTGAATTGAGAGACAATTGTGGGAATGTTATTTTAGACAATCACAATCTAACACAATATATCAGGGGTTATTTTCAACAATTAATGGGAAGTTCAGGATGTCAACAGAGGAGTTTTGGTGTGAAACAAGTATTAGCAGTCACTCTCAACCAATCTCAATATGATATGCTTATAGCTTCATTCACTCCTCAACATGTCAAGGAGGTGCTCTTCAGTCTCAATACTGCAAAACCCCCTAGTGTGGATGGCTACATTGCTGGATTTTTCCAAAACAAACATGGGATATTATTGGTTCCCTTTTTACGAATGTTGTCTTGGAATTTGTTTTCCTCTATTCATATGCTGCAGGAAATGAATCATACCTTCATATGCCTTATCCCAAAGAAGAAAACCCCCACAAATATCTTAGACTTTAGACCTATTTCATGTTACATCACTGTGTGTAAAACTATTGCAAAATTTCTAGCCTCAAGATTAAAATTAATCTTGACAGAGACCGTCAATGTGGCTCAAGGAGCTTTTTTACCTGAGCGAAGTATAGGTGATAACATTCTAATTCTTCAAGAGCTCCTGGTGAATATCAATTAGGTAAAGGTATTAATTGTTGTGTGTTGAAGATTGGCTTGTTCAAGGCCTATGACACTATAAGTTGGTTATATTTGCCAGCATGTTTGGAAGAGATAGGTTTGCCTACTAAATTTAGGAACTGGATTATACAATGCATACAATCCACGTCCCTCAGTATCTTAGTAAATGGAGTTCCTTCATTACCATTTAGAAATGCTAGTGGGCTTAGACAAAGGGACCCCCTCTCCCTTTACCTATTCACCTTAGCTATGGCTAGTTTCTCTAAACTTGTTTAAAAGCTTATTGACTGCAATGGATAGTTTCAATACCATTATAAGTGTAAATAATTAAACATGTCCCATTAGATATATGTCGATGATTTAATTATCCTTTGTACGGCAAAGCAGCACTCAATATGTATGTTAATGCATATGATGCAAACCTTCTATGTTTGGTCGGGCTTAGAAATAAATATGTAAAAGAGTGGATTATATGTTTCATCAGATGTCAAAGATTCGGAACAGCTTAGTCGAATGGCTGGGTTCAGAAATAAATATGCAAAAGAGTGGATTATATGTTTCACCAGATGTCAAAGATTCGGAACAACTTAGTCGAATGGTTGGGTTCACTTTGCATTCAACACCTTTCAACTATTTGGGAATCCCACTAACAAACCTCCTTTTGATTGAAAAACTAAAAGTTAGAATTCATGCATGGCAAAACAAGTTATTATCTATAGCATCGTGATTGACTCTAATCATCTTAATGTTGAATAGTATGCATCTTCATTAGTCTACACACCTAGTTCTACCTAAGAAGATCATCAAGGAAATGGATAGGATCTTAATATTGGATTTTAGAATCAGAAACTAACTAAAATAAAGTATAATAGAAAAGAGATAATGAAGAGACAATTTATTGATTGGTGCTAATTACATTGACGCTAAAAGCCTAAATATATAGGCAATGAAATAACAAACTTAGCGAATATCTAGATAAAACAAATCAAATTTAAAAGTTTAAATCCTAACTAAATAATAACTTTATCTTAATAGATAAAATTTTATATTTTAACAAATATCTTATCTTTAAACAAAAACTTCAATTTTAACTTTGAATCAATCTTTCCAACATTTAAAAACTTTTTTGTGGTTTGGTAAAACTAAGAATGGTAAGCAGTCCAAGGTGAAATGGGGTGATATAACTATCCCCAAGAAGCTAGGAGGTCTTGGATCATTCCCGTTACTCAGATGCATAAAGTACTGTTCTTTAAAAGGATTTGGCGATTATTTGCTAACAAAAAAGCCTTGTCGATTAAATGGGTTAACGAATACCATCTTCAAAATCAAAATTCTGGCAACTCCAACAGTACAGGGACTTCTCATGGATCTTTAATCATATGCTTAGCTTACGGTATATGATTTGTCCCTATATCAAGCATAGGTTGGGTGATGGAGAGGATATTTGACTATGGTATGATAGTGACCAACTATAGTCCTCTTATTCAACGAATTGACCTTCCTAGAATCAGAAATAGAGTCCCTGCTGATGCTAGAGTGTCTATGCTTTTTCATAATGGTGAATGGGTTGGTAACTTTAGAGGATTTCATTTAATCTTAGATTTTCTACCTAACATTTCTATAGGATAGAGGAATGACAACATCATATGGACTCACCATTCCAATGGAGTTTTCAACAACAAATCATGTCACAAGCTATTGATTCATAATCTAGAAGAGGTTCCCTGGGCTTATTTCACATGGAAGCAAGTTTCAAACCACGAAGCCGTTGTTTTGACTTAGTTAGTGATAAAGAATCAATTAAGAACAAAAGACGTATGATTTGAGAATTTTGACCCCATTTGTGTCCTTCGCAAACAGGTGAATGAGAGTATAAACTATCTATTTTTTAATGTACCTATAGAACAACAATTTGGAGCAGACTTTTGGTGCTGCTACAATTGACTAGATACACTTTTGAGTAGATGGAGACTTTGAACCTAATTATAAGGTGTACGAAGCATTGTCAGAGGAGTTGTATAATTATTAAAACTGTTTTTCATACTATCATTTACTCAATTTGGAGAGAGCGAAATAGGAGAATCTGTAAGGATATGGTAGTAAGTAATCAACAACTTGCAGAGCAAATTGTGAATTGGATCTGAGCGGTCATTATCGCTAATGACAAACAAAGTTTAGTTAGCCAAGAACTTAAGTGAACTGGTTACTATAATGTTATCTATTATAGTTAAGTCTTGTTAATTTGTGTATTAGACAGCTAGTTTAATTTTGTTGAAGATACTGTGATTCTTTGTAATGATTTTTGTAATAGCTTTTGCTAAGATTATACAATATTTCTTTAAATTTAAAATAAAAAATCTTTATCAAGTAGACAGTTAGACTTGGTAGGTGAAGTTCGACAAATCAAACCTTAAAATCTACTCTAAAGTGTCTCATTTCCTGTTGGTATCAGTAACACAATCGCAGGCACTCGAAAGCACCATAACACTAGGCTAGTCATTTTGCAAACTTTGAAGGGTTTGCGTTTTAACGGTCTTCGTTTGTTAATAGTCAAGAGAAGGAAACTTTCATCAGTCACATCTAATAATACTACTAGCAACTGTCTACGTCTACCCAAATGGAAGGAATCGTCTCTTAATTTTCTAATTTTTCTTATGTCCACATTTACAATACTTTTTTTTTTATTCGAGAAAACTCCGTAGGTGGGCTAAGCAGGCACACCTCTCTGAAGGTTCAACTAGCGCACCACTCCACAGGCAGGTCAAGCGGGCGCACTTCATCATTGAGGGCCCAACTAATTCTCCATCTACAGGTAAAACCCCGGCTGCTCCAGGCTCTTACAAGAGGAGCTAGCATAGAATCGAATTTGAGACCTAACCAAAGTCAAGCCTCGCCCTTAACCATCGAGCCGGACCCCTTGAGGGCTACATTTACAATACACGTATATAATTTGTTTGTTTAATTAATTTGGCAATTTGGAGAGCGAAGCTATGAACAATGATATAGACCTACCTAACCATTGAACTTAGACGTGACCCAACCAAATATCTTCTTGGTTTATGCATTTACTTTTGCCTGACATGCATCAACTTTTTGCTAAGAATGTAATGTCTCACTCGTCTATAACATTAGTAACGTTAGGCAAACTCTCCATGGTCTATGTTCCAAAGCGCCAACTGAATCCTGCCAAACGAAGTTTTATCACAAACTTAACTGCCCACAAGCAACAACTAGGTTCGCAATCACGGCAAGTAACAATATTCATAAAACCCCACATGTTTCTCGTTTTCTTGCTATTGCCATTGTCAATTTAGCATAGCATAACCTCCAAATTAATGATTGCATAGATAGCCACCATACTTGCAATTATTATTGGATTAGTTCGTATTAGCAATGCTAATTAACTCCACTTTCCCAACTAATCACATTTTGTCCCTTGCAAATATTAAATTGGTGTCTTTTTTTATTTTATGTAATGTGCTTTTGATATTAATCAACAACTATTATTCATATATATTAATGTCATAATAAGTGTATAATTTAATGTTTGGATATAATATGAATATAAATTACCTGATAATATCTCATTCCCTAATCTCTTCTCCTATGCATGTTCGAACTCCTTGAAACTTGACCTTTAGATGTTTACTATATGTGTATATATATATCTACATGTAAGGGTATTGGCACGAGTGGGTACTATCATTATTGTAAAGGTTACATCAACTTGTGCATTATTTTCTGTATTATTGAGACTTTATAAGACATCTAATCCTTAGAAAGTAAAGGATAATGTGTGAACAGAAAGAATTGAAAAATCTAATATTATATATGCCTAAGTTATATATATGATAACTCTTCGATAATGACATTAAAGATAAAGCAGATTCCCCTATAAAAGGTTTGGTTTCGGTTGCATTCAAGATCAAAAACTAAGTAGTTAGAGATTAGACCTCAACGTCAAGTTGGGAAGATAGAGAAAGAAAGGGAAAGATAGGGAACATTGACATTATGCATTAATAAATACATAGACGAAGAAGACAGTATGAGATGGGCGACCAAACGATGCATAACAACATAATAGAAAAGAACAAAATATAGGAAAACTGACCAATACATAACTCCATATCCAAACAAAGGGATTATAATGCAGTAGCAAAAAAAAGGGATTATAATGTTAATAGAGAGGTGACAAACTGATCATTCCTTTTCCTCTGCCAATAATTAAACTTCAATAAGGACATTGCACCAGAAAAATGATCTTGTAAGCAAGGAATTAATAATTTAATGGACCTACTTCATCACATAAAAACGAACGGTCATATATATCAACTGTTTCATGCAGCTTAATATCTTTAATTAATACAACTTTAGTATAACATTCTTATTTTTCTAATAATTAGTACAACGGTTAGGCAGTATTTTCAATATACCCACCGACAAATTAATACAAGTTGGTGCATCATCTCAGAGAATGATAATTATACTTTAGGCCTTCTTTACTTAACGTATATTAATCATTGTTCACTATACAACTATGTATTACTTTAGTCATAAACGGTATAGCTACTTTTGTATTCAGTTCCACAAGGGAAAACGCCTTTTGACTTAAAATACAAGCATCACAAAACTCACGAGTGGGCCTTGATTAAGTGCTTTCAAGGATTTGTATAAAGAAAGTTTAGGCTTCTTACGAATATTGTACTAGTATCGATGCTGAATTTTGTTTTGGAACAATGCTATATTAGTACTCGTCAATATTGAATACCGTTTTACATCTTTTTAAAAATTATAAAATAATTCCTAAAATTTTCAAAATTACAAAAATAATCCTCAATATTGTGCTATATAATGATTTGGGTTAAATAAAAAATTCTAAACTTTATTTAATTTTATAATTATAGACCAAATTTTAAAAAGTGGCAATTAAATACCCAAACTTTCAATTTTTTTAAATTTATTCCGAAATTAGTATCTCCATTAACGTTACTGGATGGCAAGACTACAACTATATATATTTGACATGTCTGACTTAATTAAACAAATTGAGTAAAATTAAGCAAATTAAAAAATTACAAGAAAAGAAATTAATTTGAGATTTCATATTCTTACTTGCAAACCATTCTCTATTGAGGCACACCTTTGCTCTCCTGTCACATGCTTTTTCTTCATTGTCTTTTCTCCTCTTTGTAGATTGTGTTACACTTTTCTTCGTTATTGCACTTATTTTCTCTTTCACACATCATTTTTTGCTCCTCTTCATATTACAAAATTTATTATTTGCTTCTCTCCGCATTACAGAATTTATGATTTGCTCTTTTGTTGCACACGATTCTCTGTTGTACATCAATCTTCTATCCTCTTCGCATTACAAAATCAATCACACCTATCTTTTTTGTCACATTACAGAAATTGTGATTATGAAGGATATAGAATTGACAAAAAACGGTGTGCCTTGTTTATGCTTTTGTTGTTTTTTCCAATTTTTTGTACCCAAGTTCCTTTTTAACATTTTTGTTTTTATGTTTTTCGATTCATTACAGGAAAACCAGAAAGTACTTAATAGGTATTTGTCTTGTGAATTTTGTTTGGAACATAATGTTTTTAGATAGTTATTGATTTATCAGTTTGTATGTGCTTAAGGTTATTTAACTTAGTGCTTAAACTTCTAAAAAATTTAAAATGTTTTCATGAAGATTATTTCTAATATTCTACTAAGCTACAAAATTAGGATTAAGATCAAAATAATATTCTAACATTCTCAAAAATCAAATTGAATGCGAAAAAAAATCTGCCCCTAAAAAATGCCAAGTTATTGTTGATTGAAAATTTGGATACTATGTATTAGTTTTGGATATGTATTAATTATCATTTGATTGATAATTCTGACATGATTTATTTCACAATTTAATTATGGTTTAATTGAGTATTTTTAACATGGTTTGACACTGCTATATAAGTGTTATATTGTAAAATTGTTGGTTGTGCTTTTCTTAATAATATAGAATTGGTGATTTAGCCTCTTGGTCTTGTCCTTATTGCACCTTCTTGGAATTTGGAAAGTGTGAGACCCTCTTTTAGACAAGTTGGAGAGCATAATAATTATACAAGTGGCATACTTATTACAAATCCTTATTAGATGTTCTATAAGTTCTTATTATACATTAATAAAGTCTCTTATGCCATTATATTATATGTTAGTGTTTTAATTAAAAAGCCTCACTAACACATATTAATTGTTCTTCACATATGCATAGTTTTCTAACATTTGATCCAGTTTTATATATTTATGAATGCAATAATTAGTTTGACCTACTCATTTGTTGCGTGTAACATATGATCTAGGTTTAGATATTTATGGTATTGATATATTAATGATACAATTATTGATGCCAGAGTTCTAAATTATTGTCCACAAGTTTTATTTAATGGTTAACTCATGACATTTTCTCCAACTTTGAGAGTTCTTATAGTTTCTTTTGAGTTTTACATTTCCTTCTCTTTGTTTCTCACATTATCATACCATGGAACAATTCATAGCTACATACATATTTAATGTGATTATGATCATATATTGCAACACAAATGTATGTCCTTATCCTTCTAATTAATAATTATTCTAGTGAATCTAACATCAATACTATAAATGGGTCCCTATTTGCATTTGATAATGACCAGATGCTAAGATCTATAAGAATTATGAAGAAGGTAATTTAAATTTATTATATTATTTCTAACAAGGTCATAATATGAAATCGTTTTCAACAAAAAGATAAGATAAAAACTTATGTTTATTACATTAATTACTGATGAAATGCTTAACATGGCTTATTGAAACTAAAATTGACCAAAATTAATGACCGAATCAATAATAAGTTCAAATAATTAGGAGTCCTAGGTTTCTTAAAATCCTTTTTCATTACCACTATAATAATGAAATTTACAAATGACTCATCATCAACACAACGTACTACTTACATACTCAATGATTTCCTTCTTCTTTCAAGACAACATACTACTCGCAATCGCAAAGGGAGAAAAAATTTACATTTAAACTTTTAACTGCTACAATGTCTCCATATTTGTTTATTCTTTTACAATATCATCAAACAAATATTTAATTAATAACTTAAATGTGCTTGAAAAGAGAGGTTATCTACTTTATAGTTGCAGAATACTTCATTCAAAGCATGGTTATCAGATGTTGAATATTTCCATCAAATAAAGATTTTATAATATTTAGTAAAATTAAACAAAAAAAGTATTACAAATGTTTTCCTACGTAGATCAGAAACAAGTAATAGCCATTAGAGTAAAGTTGATAGATTGTTACACAACTTTTATTTAGTTAGAAACAAAATAAAATTTGGAATAGGCATTATTGAAATTAATCATGTAGCTCTCATGTAATGATGAAGAAAATGGAAAGAGAGAATATATAAAAGTCTTTATGCTTTTTATTTTCAGATAACATATCCAAAATGTTTGCATAGAAAAGCTTTAATTTTTACCAGTATGCTTTCAAAAAAAATTAGTCATTTACTTGTTTTAGCACTGTATAGACTAAAGTTTCACTTTATAAGTATACCATCTTCTATATAAATTAATTGAAACTAAATGAATTTGATATACAAAATTAACTCACAACTACTTTTTCTTTTGCAAAATCTGTAAGCCTTCTACTAGTCAAAATCTTAATAAGCCTAACAATGAATTTTAAACATTAGTCTTGCAAGTTGCATTCGATCTCTTCCTAATCAAGTGCCCTAAATATGCCATTTTTAACGTACTATTCCTTACCAAAGGTTAAGAAGATTCCTACATAAGGGATCTTTATAAGGTATTCCTTCAGTTCTACTAAGCACAGAAAAGTTAAGGGATGTTTTTCTATAGAAGAAATTTGGGATGCATATTGCAAAAGGTTGTGTCAAAGCTGGAATGGAATGTGTAGCATCCCACACCCGCAAGTCCCGAACCCGATATCGACGGTGATATCCGAGCCCGCGACCCACGAGGGTGGTATGCTAGAGCAGTCAATGCAGTTCAAAACTCGGTAATACATTTTTTTTT
>JANPWT010000004.1:30265832-30284857 GCA_024678245.1 Erythroxylum densum
AAACTGTAACTGAAGAAGATAAAGTTACATGTAAATACACTTGCTTTCCAGGGCACTATATTTACATAACTCTAACACTCTATGTTTAATTTCCACCGGTAGATGGCAAGCTTTACCAAAAACTAATCGATAAGGAGACATTCTTATCAGTGTCTTGTAAGCTATACGGTATGCCCAAAGAGCATCATCCAGTCGTAAACTCTAATCCTTTGGACTAGGATTCACAACCTTTTCTAAGATGGATTTCACCTCTCTATTCGATACTTCTGTTTGTCGATTGGTTTGCAGATGGTAGGCGGTGGCTACTTGATGATGCTCTCCATACTTTCTAAATAACGTTGCCATAACTTTATTGAAAAAAATGACTTTCTTGATCACTAATGATGGCACGTAGGATTCCAAATGTATCAAAAATGTTAATTTTTATAAACCCTACAACAGTTGTAGAATCATCAATTCTAGTGGATTTTGCTACCATCCATTTACAAATGTAATTAACAACCAAAAGTATGTAAGAAAATCCACAAGATGAAGGGAAGGGCCTCATAAAAACAATACCCTATACATCAAATATTTCAACTATAAGAATTGGGGTTTGAGGCATTTCATTTCAATGAGATAATGTACTTGTCTTTTGACATCCATCATAACTTTTACAGAACACATAAGCATCTTTAAATAAAGTCTCCCAATATATTTTGTTGTCCAAAACTTTCATAGTAGTTCTTTTTGGGCCAAAGTGACCACAGCATGCATATTTGTGACAAAAAGCTAAGATAGAATTTTGTTCATTTTCTGTCACATAATGCCTTATAATTTGATCAGAGCAGAACTTCCATAAGAACGGTTCATTCTACACATAATATTTTGCCTCATTTCTTTTTTTTTCCTTCCTAGACTTACTAATGTGATAAGTTATAGTTGCATTAACTAAATAATTGGCCAAGTCAACGTACCATGGAACCATACTTTAATTTTGGAATTATTACTCATCAGGAAAAGTTTAAAAAATAGGTAAAATATCTTCATCTCTTACTAAGTTGCTCAAGTGATCTGCTACTAAATTTTTTGCACTTTTTCAATGCTTTATTGTCAAATCAAACTCTTGAAGTAGCAGAATCCATCGTATCAACCTCAGTTTGAACTTTTTCTTTGCCAGAAGATATTTCAATGCTGCATGATCAGAGTAAACAATAACTTTAGAGCCAAGCAGATAAGATATAAATTTATCTAAAGCAAAAACAATTGCTAAATTCTCAGTTGTAGAATAATTGCATTGCGCAGTATCTAATGTAATTCTCGATTTACTCAAAAAATATACTCATTATGCATCTTTGGAACATATCTAGAGCATTACAGAGACCGAATGGCATTCGTCTAAAAGCATACATTCTAAAAGGACACGTGAATGTAATCTTTTCTTGATCCTCTTGAGCAATTGCTATTTGATAGCTACCTAAAAAACCATCCAAAAAGTATAAACATGATTTACCTGCAAGTCTTTCTAACATTTAATCTACAAAGGGTAACAAAAAATGGTCCTTTCTAGTAGCTAAATTAAGCTTTCTAAAGCATATGCACATTCATCACCCATTTTATACCCTCATTTGTACCAATTCATCATTCTGGTTTTGTATTACTGTCATCCCAATTTTCTTGGCCACAACATGCTCTGGACTTACCCATTCACTATTCGATATTGGATAAATTATACCTGCATCCAAAAGTTTTAAAATTTCTTTCATTACCATATCTTTCATTGTTAGATTAAGTCTTCTTTGGGGTTCTCATTTTGGTTTTGCATTCTCATCTAAAAGAATCATGTGGATGCAAATCGTCGGGCTAATTGCTTTTATGTTTGCTAAAGTCCAACCAATTACAGTTTTGTATTCTTTAAGTAGTGGCAAAAAATTTTCCTCTTTCCCTTCAGTCTATCTTTTTTAAATGATTGCTGGTAATGCCTCTCCATCAACCAAATAGTCAAATTTAATGTGATCAGGTAAGGCTTTCAATTCGATCTTCAAAGCCTGCAAAACAGAAGGTAACATTTTCTTGTGATTTATAGTAAATTTAGCATTCAAAGTTTCGAATCTATTTGCATTGCTGATAACGACTCTACAACTTCACAAGTTTCATCAATTTGCTCAGTCACTTCTAATTTGGCCTTAAACTCCAACTCATCTTCAATATTTTCTTCATTAAACATATCTTGCAAAAATGAATCCACAATATCCATATGATAGCCAAATTGAAGATCATTGGGATATTTTATTTCTTCAAAAATGTTGAACTTTACTATCTCTCCATTAAACTCTACAGAAAGAGAACCCTCATCCACATCAATTTTAGTATTGGTCGTCTTCATAAGTGGACTACCCAATATAATCGAAGTTGAATGTTCCACATTATCTCCATTCGTTTTTCAAGATGTAAAAATCCACTAGAAATACCAAACCATTAACTTGGAATAAAACATCTTCAATAACTCCACTAGGGCGCACATGCAAACGATCAGTTAGTTAGATAATC
Organism: Erythroxylum densum; assembly: GCA_024678245.1. Lineage (NCBI taxonomy): Eukaryota > Viridiplantae > Streptophyta > Magnoliopsida > Malpighiales > Erythroxylaceae > Erythroxylum > Erythroxylum densum. The sequence goes on from JANPWT010000004.1 coordinate 30,268,362, forward strand.
ATGTTAGTTTCTTGCAAAGAATATAGATTTAAAGCTCGATAAATTGAGTATGGGATGACATTAATAGATGCACCTAAGTCTAGCATGTCACGCTCAATTATTTTATTACCAATAACACACAGAAGTGTAAACATACCTGGATCTTTACATTTTTCAGGTAATTTCGTATTTATCACAACTGATACATTCTTATCCAAAATTGTTCTCTCCTTGTCCTTCAGCTTCCTTTTATTTATGCACAACTCCGTTATGAATTTTACATATTTCGGAACTTGCTTGATGACTTTCAAAAGTGTTATATTGATTTCTACCATTTTGAAAGTTTCTAAGATCTCTCTTTCATATTCATTATCTTTTTGTTTAGCCAACCTGTTAGGAAAAGGAGGTAAATGTGCATTGATTGATGTTGATGAAGATAAATCATTTTTTTACCTTTGTTTATTCTTAAGTTAGAAGTTCTTCCTTTTTTTCTCCATAATCATGCTTATCTTCCTCCATTGGTAAAAAAGTTCCAGATTGAATTTCCTTACTACTTCTTAAAGTCATTGCACTCACATTCTCCTTAGGATTAACCACTGTTTTGGAAGGCAATTTTCTCGATGCTTGAATTTCCATTTACTTACTAAGGTGACTAATTAAGTGATATGATTTCCTAAGTTCTAAAGGCTTACCTTTGTTTCGTGTTGAAATTGACATACATGAATTTGAAGATTGAGGTTGAGCATATGGAGGAGCTTGAGGTTGGTTATTAAAATTGTGAGGTTGATATCGTTGTTAGCCTCCTTGATTTCTATAACTCAAGTTTGGATGATCCCTCCATCTTAGATTGTAGTAATTAAAATAAGGGTCGTACTTTCGTTAAGGTTGACCAAAAAAACCCCTTATTGCTTTAGCTTATTAAAGAGAGCCTTATTGCAATGTAGGGCACATACTCGTAGGATGTCTAGAGAATGAGCGTATTCTTCACACTCTTGTCGATTGCAATTGACCTCTAGAAATTTGACGAACTAGAGCGATTAAATAGAAATTTTCCCCTCAAGGTGCATGTTACTTACCTCATTCACACATTTAATAGCTTCATCCATCCTTGTCCCAAACTGTTGAGAATTTTGAACCATAATTGATATCAACTGTCTGGTCACCTCAAGTGTTTTGATTACTAGAGCCCCTTTACTAGCTACATCAACTATACTTTGATACATTGGCAATAATCCTTCATAAAAGTATTGAATCAGAAGTTGATCGAGAATTTGATGATATGGGCAACTGTCACATAACTCCTTAAACCTCTCCTAATATTTATATAATGTTTCTCCTATAATTTGTCTTATCCCACATATCTTCTTTCTGATATTCACTACTCTTGATGCAAGAAGGAACTTCTCCATAAACATTCTTTTCATCTCATTCCATGTTGTTATTGAGCCAGGTGGAAGATAATATAGCCAATCTTTTGCCTTATCTTTCAATAAGAATGAAAAGGCCCTAAGATTAATTTGTTCTTCTATCACCCTTTGTGGTTTCATTCCAAAATAAACAACATGAAATTCTTTCAAGTGTTTATGCAAATCTTTACCTGCAAGACCACGAAAATTAGACAGTAAGTGAATCAAACCATATTTCAATTTGAAATCTACCTCAACATCTAAAAATTGATTGCATAAAAGTTCTTGATTTAAATTCGGCATTGCTAACTTCCTTAATATTATGGGGTTGAGATTTGCCATCGTTTTGCCCGCTTCTTGAAAATGATAGCCTTCATCAATTGTTAGATCTACTTCAACTTTCACATCTGAAGGTGAATGACCACGTCCTTGCTTAGTTTCTTTTCTCAAACGATACGCTATCTTTTCAATTTTTGGATTATATTTCAATTTACTTGTCTGAGAAACACGAGTCATACAAGACAAGAGATTAGCAGTAACCATAAAAATAAAAATGCAAAGAAATTAAGAAACTTGAAATAATTACTCGATAATGATGCCAAATTTTAATCGAGTTGTCAAAGCTCCCAAAATAATTCCGATTCTTCAAACTTTTTATAATAGTGGTGGAACCAGGTCGAATCCCTAGATAACTAAATACTAGTTTTTTAATTTCAAGTAATTAAATAAAAAGGGGGTTTTTGATTAAAAAACTGATTCACCGAAATTAATACAAAAACAAATTAAATCAACTGAATTTAAATATGAGAAAGTCAAGATTACCAAACTTCGATTCAAGGGAAATATCTCATCTAATTGTAACATTGATAAATAGTCTAAAAAGAATATTTTCACGATTCAAGCAGTTATTCCAAAATATGTTAGGATAGTCGTAATAAGTCTCAAATTTTCCTAAATTAATTGGTTCAAACCCAACATCCAAACCAAAACATATCATCTATTAATTAGGTGTGATAGCATTCCATATCAGATAAACAATAGCAACAAGTTCCGTGAAAAAGACTAAATCATAAATTAAATAATCGAGATACCTGCAACTATTCAATTTAGTTTTCTTGTTTATCATAAGTTAAATATGAAAATTCATAAATAACCTATTTACTACTTGTACCAATCCTTCTTGACAATTACATATCACTGAATTTTTGGATAGAAATAGAACAATCAATATTAATTAAATTGTCAGATTAATCAAATATTAATCATTTATAAAATATGAGAATTTAAAACAAGAGATACTCTAATTAAAACGTGAATAAAAGTTTGAAACACAAAACCTCACAAAGTTACAATTAGAATATTGAATCTCCTTGAATCAAAACGATTAAGTTTAGCCACATGTGACTTTTACTCCAATAACAAAAATAAAAGAAAGATCAAAATTGCGAAAAATGGAAGAATCAAAAACCTCTTTCTGTTGTAAGGAACGTCCCTTTTGTAAAGTTTTCTAATCTAATCCTAATCTAACTCTAACTTGTAAACATGTCTATCTAAAACAAATTTAAGTTCAAACTCCTACATGATAGGGATAAGAAAATTTTTCCTAGTTAAACTCCAACTCTTCAAGTGATCGGCATTATACACTACATCAATCTCTTCACTTTATCCAAAATTTGTGGTTATTATCAATAGAGTCCCAATTTGATGCAATCTTAACTTTTCATCTCCTAAAACAAAACAAACATTAATTTCCATATTTAAGCATCAAAATAAATCTAAAAAAAGGAGATAATATCAAATAATATTGTAAAATGATATCTTATCAGTACTAAACTCACCACCTCAATCAGACCTTAATCTCTTAATTTTCCTTTCCAATTGATGCTCAACCTCAGCTTTGTATTTTACAGACACTTCTTCTGCATCACTTTTATTTTCAATAAGTAAACTTTAGTAAATCGAGAACAATCATCTATAAAAGTAACATAATATCTCATTCTTCCTTTACTCACAATATTTTTAAAATCACCCAAATCTATGTGCACTAAGTCTAACAACTGTGAATCCCTCTCGGTCACTGACTTAAAAGGTTTCATAGAGTGTTTAGCCTTAACACAAATTTGACATTTTTCATTTCATTGGTGATCTGGTTAGGCAACAAATATAGGCTTTGCATTCTCTTTATTGACCTCACATTCAGATGCCCAAGTCTAAAGTGGCATATGTCTAGAGACTCAACAATATATGCAGAAGAAGTGTATTCATTCATTTCATCATCAAGTATAAACAAGCCCCTATTGCAAAACCCTTTACCGACAAAGTTCTCATTCTTAGTAAGAACTAGCTTATCATAATCAAAAGTAATTTTAACACTAGTCTTGTTAAGCAATGCACCAGAAATCAAGTTTCTACATACATCAGGAAAAAATAAAACATTTTTTAATGCCAAAACTTTTCCAGAAGTGAGTTTGAGATTGACCTTCCTAACTCCTTGGACAAGAACTTTGCTCTAGCTGCCCATGTACATGAATTCACCATTAATAACATCATTCAACACTATGAATAGGTCCTTAATAGTGTAGATATGGTGTGTGACTCCAATGTCAATGATCCACTTAACTAAGTTTCTAGTAAGGTTGACTTCGGACACCACAACAATAATGATCTCCTTGTCATCATCATCAGCTTCGACCATATTAGCTTGAGGCGTACCAAAGCTCTTCTGGTTATCCCATTGGTACCCCTTCTGGTTTCCTTTCCCAAACTGTCATGGTTTTTGTCCTTTTTCCATCTTCCCATAGTTGATTTTAGCTTGGAAGAAAGCAGTAAGATGGCCTAGCTTATGGCACTACCAACAATCACCATCAATCCTTTTGCGCTTGACCTAACTATGTTGGACCCAAAACATTTCTTGGAAGTTAAAACTATTGTATGTGAAATGTTGGAAGTTAAAAGCTGGAAAATGTAGTTGAAACATGTTCGCTGAGTATGCTTCAGTGTTTTAGCCATAACTTTTTCTCTAGTTATCCAAATAAGATGACTTGTCATTTGGAGTAAACTAGAGACATAGAGCTACAAAGTTTTTGATGAAATCAAGTTTTAATTCAGTCTCTAAGGAAGTCAATTTTTGGATAGAATTTGAGCATATAATATAATTTTAGCATAAGAATAGTCCAAAAATGTTTGGGGTATAACTTTCAGATTTTCAAACCAAATTGAATGATTTTGGTGTCATTAGAAAAATAAGACAATAAGGAACATTTTTCTAGAAGGAAGTGTTATCAAATTCTTTCAATTACCTGATCAGAAAAGGTCTAAATTTTTGGAAGGAGTTAGGCATGATTTAAATAATTTTGAGGTCTTGCTAGATTAATTATTTTATTTGGATTTAATTATTATGTTGATGTTGGTAGGATTTTAAAATATGGTTTAGTTGAATTAAGTGGTAAGAACATATATGTATGAGGGCATTTTTGGGAAGATCACTTAAGCATTAAAGTCTTAAGGCTTTGAAGGAAAGGCAAATTAGACATTTCTCAATCATTAAGGGCATAATTGGAATAAGAAGTGTTGGCTTGCTTTTAATGAAGAAACAAAAACAAAAATTGAGAGAGAAGAAACAAAGAGAAGAGAGAAGAAGGAGAGAGTTTCGGTTTTGAGAGGAAAGAAAGAAGAAAAAGTTAGGTTTCATCTTTGCTTGGCTTTTAAGAAGGAATTTGAGGTTGTTCAAGAATGGAAAAAGGTAGAGGAAGATAAGAGCTTCCATTTGAGCCAACAATCTCACTATTTGGTGAAGATTCAAGGTACGTTTAATTTTAATCCTTTAGATTTTGGAAGAGTTTTAGTTCATGAAGTTTAATAAATGTTTGGGTTTTAGTATTCTAAAATAGATTTTGGTGAATGTGTCTTATGGGTTCTCAATTGAAATTCCTATTGAATAGAATTTTTGGCTTATGTTAAAGGAAATCAAGGAAGGTAAGAGGAGCAAAGGGAGAGCCATTTTGAGCAAGTATTAAGCAAAGAAATTCAAGGAGGGTTTCGTGTTTATAATTGAGTAATAAGCTATAACTATTTCCTTTTAAAGCAAGAAAATAAGATGATTTCAATTACTTCATAAACGTTGCTTTTATTGCTTTGAATGAATTGCAAAATTTCTACATGTTTTGGTGTATGAATTTTGATGATGAATTGTGATATGGAAATGATTTTGAAATGACTTTATGTTTATGAAATTGAGTTTCGGAAATGTATATGAAATAGTTCGTGTTCATGAAAAATAAGTTTCCAAGAATGAGCCATTTGGGCAAACGGTTTTCAATTCATAAATTACATGTTATGTGAGTTTGGTGTAATCCATTCAAGTATGTCACGTACACGTTGACCAAGTTAAAGGCTTCTCCCGCCTGCCCGCTAATGACACGGAGCTCCCTCATGAACTCCCTCAAGTTTACATGTACGCAAAACTACTATGTAGGATTGCGATAATACGTCAAGTTTACGACTACACAGGACCATTATGTGAAAATGTGTAGTTCGTCATATTTATGGATCTACCCAAACCATTTCTGATGTGCTTATATGTTTATGATTTGCGACAAGTTTGATGAATTTATAATTTATGATGTTTATGAATTGCTTGATAAGTTGTGAATTTGGGAAATATGTATTACACGGATTCCAATGTGAATTTGTCAATGCAAAAAAAATTTCAATGTTACCCACGAGCTTTAAGCTCATCCCCCTTCGGTCCCATCTTCAGGTGATGAGCAAGAGATCGAGTGACTGAGAGTCAAGACATCAATCTGGGTTTGCATGTTTTGTTTTGTTTTAGAGTAATTTATATAAAACAAGGCTGTAGTCATATGTTGAGAAATTGTTGCTCAAGTACCCTTTGAAATTTGGGATTTTGGAGAAATGTTGTATTGTGGCTAGGAAAGCCCATTGAAGCTTTGTAAAACACTTATGTTTGGATGATAATGAGATATGATTGTATTTTTGGCTCATGACTCTCAAAGTTTGTACTTTGCATTTTCAATCTTTTCATAGGTGGAGAAATTGTGTTCTAACTTTAAGGGAAGAACTGTATTTATTTAGGCCAAATTAGACAAAGTTGTCTTCATAAAAGTTGTAACTTATCTTTTTAGCTTTTCAACGCTATAAAGTATGTAAATTTTGGTTATCGGAGTTGAGAGATATGAGCATTATAAGTGGTGATGCTGCATAGGATTATATCATAATAGCAATGGTGAAAGATGAGAATTTGTTGTATGTGATGAATCATTTGAGTTGAGATTTAGGAAGATTATGAGTGAAATTAATATTAGAATGGATATAGGAAGCATTAGAAAGGCTTTGGAGGGGCTTAGGTAAACCCTATGTCTGTAAGACAGAATTTAGGTCTGTTAGACGAACCTTCTCAGGTCTGTGAGAACCCCCAGCATCACCCATGTCTAGTTAACGGACATTACGTCCTTTAAACGGACCTTCTCGGGTTTAAAATGGGCCCCAACCCTATGTATGTTCGTTAAGCAGACATGTATGTCCAGTTAACCGACATATACTGTACACTAGTGAAAATTTGCATTTTTGACCTACTAAATGGAAAAATCCCACTTTGTGGTCTTCATAAAAGTTGTAGTTCTAGAAATCCTCTTTCAAATCGTCTAAGAATGACCTCAATATAAGGTTTCTAGAGAAAGTTATGCCAATTTTTCCAAATAGTTACAATATGATTGAGGATATAAACATGTTTAATTCTTTTGGCCATAAGTTCATCATCCGACCTCCAAATGAAGTGATTCTTGAATAAATAGATTCCTAACACATTCTTCTATCTCTCCCTAAAAATTGTTAGCTTTTGGTTTTGATCTGACAAAGATTGATAGAAAGATAGTGAGGGGTCGGTTGAGAGAGCATGATTGGGGTATGAACATATTTTGACTTCTTAAGCATAACACCATCTATAGAACTCCGATTGAGATGGGTCTTGCTTCAAATTAAACTAGAGACTTAGAGCTACAATTTTCTTAAAGAATTCAAATTGTGATTTTGGCGATTGACTGGTGTGGGCACACCACCCTTTTAGGATGATGGTTAATAAGGGTTCATTGAAATAAGATAATATGCACGCTCACGTCTTATGATATTCTGAAATGTTGGGCTCCGAAAACGTGGTCCAACAAACTATGCTTGTTGTTGTTAAAAGACCTATTATATCCACCATTCTTATTAGAGTTACCCACATTTTTATGTTTAATGGCGTTAGCCTTAACAGTAGGAGCAAGTGTGAATGATTTGGGCTTGTCCTGTATATGATTGGCATTTTCAATCTTTATATGCCCTATTAACTCTTGTAGCTTCATATCTGTCTTCTTATGCCTCAACTGGTTTTTATACTCTTTTCATGAGGCAAGCAGCTTCGTAATAAGGGCATTAGCTTAAAACAACTCACACATGTTCATACCTTCAGTAAGGATTTCGGTAACTAGGTTTTCATACTCATGTAATTAGTCCATAATAGGCTTATCATCAATAATGGTAAACTTTGACCACCTAGCAATTGTATATTTCTTAATACTGGCATCATCCATCCCACATTTCACTTCTAAAGCATCCCAAATTTTCTTTACAGTTTTGTACTTCCAGTATATATCAAACAATGGGTTTATCATATAGTTGAGCAACAATCTCCTAACAATACAATTATCCTTAGTTGTCTTGGGGTCGATATTGTCACTAGGAATATCTTGAAACAATATATAATCAATTTCGTATTGTTGAAAGTAAAATCAAATTTTCTCAAACCATCTTTTGATATTTCTCCCATCTAGAGGGTCTAATCTCACTAGATCAGGTGTAATTCTTTAGGCTACAGTGATAAGGGCAGAACTTATGTGAGGAACAGTAAGGGCAGAACCTACGTTGGTTTCATTCGTAGATGACTTATTGAATCCAAAAATAGATATGTCTCACATGAAATAATCAAACAGCAGTAAGAACAAAATAATATTCTGAAATAAACACATAGCAGCACAATATTCTGATTTATACCAAAATAAACAAGCAACAACACAACCGAGATAATTGTCAATAAACAATATGAAAAATGCAACAATTTTCGAGGAACAGTATTAGCGCAACAAATTTTTCTTACTTAGATTGTTAGTGAAATAATGAAATAACACCAATATTGCGAGATGCCTTGGTTGTAAAATATAAACTGGTTTTTTCTTTTTCATGGTTAAGATTAAATTGTTATTCACTTTAAGAATAGTGATGATTTCAACAAAGTAAATAGAAATATATACATAAACAAGTTGGAGGGGGCACAAATTTTAACACCAAAGTCCAGTTCTTCCACACATTGCTCACTCATCAGGGCCTCCTTGTCCAGTCCCTTACAGGTAATTAAGCCCATGACTATTCGGGTGTACCAAAAGTAACTATAAATTCTCTGTTAATGACTACTGATTTATCATCGAAATGGATGCAAGGATTTAGTCCATAATAATAAATATATAAATACATATGGCCCAGGCCATTAATTCCTTCTGCTTGGTTGACCAACATCCTTACCCAGCCATGCAATTCAAAAAACATTCTGCTTGCTCACATTGCTTCAGAGTTCAGACTACGTCTTGTCGTCTTCTCTGTTCAGATTGCACTGCATGGGGCTTGCGCAGTAGGACGGACCAGCCGACCAGACAGGGAACATATACATATTAATTTCCGAAGCCAAGGTATACACAGGCTACTTTCCTCTTCAACACTAAAGCTAAACCATAGGCGCTCTTATTGTTACTCGTTATTTATGATCCATGTGTTACTCCATCAACCGTCTCTGGTTTCTTGGTGGAGCTACAAAGCCATCTGGTATGGTTGTGGATGAGAAGGAAAAAAGGTCACTCCTTTAATGAGCGTCCATGCATGTCAGAGCCTTCGTGGTAGGAAGTCCCTATCTTCATTACTGCCATTAATGATTTTACGGTCATTACTCATTACTTACAACTAGGTTCTTCGTAGGCTTAAAACACAGATTCTTCTTTCCCTCCAAGATGCGTTTGTAAGAACGGGGATTTCAATGCCCTAGTCTGCAAGGAGCTAGTATCCTACCTCAGTAACGTTGTTATCGGTTGGAAAATTAAGCCAGAAAATTAGGTCCAATATTGCGAGATTTTTGGAAAGCAGATGGTATGTGATATGTTGTAGACTATAGACCAGAATCTGTCAAAAATCTTGGAAAATGACAACTAAAGTAGTTGTTGAACAATCATTTTTTTCAACAGATTTGAGGATAGGCTAACGAGAAAAATCAACCGAGGACCATTTCTACTTTGAATAAAGCTCGCAGCCATCAAATGATTGGTTCTTGGTCATGCTTGATAAAACTTGACTTTCCAGTTTTCGTTTGCAAGGTAAACATAACATATCAGTCAATTAAACGACGGTGATTGACAAAGTACAATAATATGTATAATTTTCATTTGTTTGGTGCAATGCTTCGTGCCCATACAGTTAAGATACTTGATATCGCCCACTGTCCTTGTTAAGCACGAGATGTAAATAAAAAAGGATCATCACCAAACAAATGTAACAAATTGGAATGATTAAGGAACAAATATTGGTAATAATAAACATCCAAACTGTATTCGAATATCAAACTCAATTAAATACATACATTAGTAGCTACTAATAATTTTCTAACTAACCACAAAAGCGACGAAAATCTAACAAAATCCCATCAACAATTCTTTCAAACTCTACTTTCTCCATCCTACTAGAGGCAAAAATCAAAGACCAAAAACAAAAGACAAGTGATCAAGAACATCATCCCCTCCAACACGTATTTACAAATGGCTAAAGGGACCCTTTTTCTCTCCTTCACTTTCTTGTCAGTATTCTTCTTTTCTTTCTTTCTTTTTTCTCTATGGATGCTTTTCTATGATGAATGGTGAGGCTGGCCTTTTGGCATATGAACTTGGGAATTAGACAATGGATATACCCTAGGCTTAGCCAGTGTCAATGCTGTAGTGGCGGCGGCTGTTGTCGTGTTACCGGAGGACGAAGTGGTGGTGGTGGTGGTGGTGGTGGCCACGCGCTCACAAGAAGGGCACATGGTGAGAGTGGTGGCAGGAAGCTGCATGTAGAAAGGCTGGGAAGCTTTTAACGCTCTCAATTCTTGCAGTTCTTTTTGTAGTCTCCTGTTCTCTTCCGTCAGTGTCTCGCAGCATCTCTTTAAATACTCACAGTCTACTTCCGTCTGCTTCAACTTTGTCCTGTACATTATTCATTCCCAGACACGACGAAAGACGCATAATTTCGTTAGAAACAACAATCATCTGGACCGGATAAAATTCAATCTTTTGAAGCCAATCAAATATTTATGAGAACGGGTACATACCTTGCTCTTCTATTCTGAAACCACACTTCCACTTGACGAGGTCGAAGATTCAACTGCTTTGCTAAAGCAAGCTTCTGTTTCTGCAAATTTTCAACAAATCGTTGCATTATATTCAACCCAACAAACTGGTGAATCAATTCACTGAAAAAAGAAGTGTCTTTTTACAGAACTTGTATTACTTTTTCTAAGTTTTGACTTACGGGATTGAGCGTATTGTGCTCTTTGAAGCTTTCTTCCAAAAATGCTGACTGCTCCTTGGAGAGTCTAAGTTTCTTCCGATTCAATCCGTTATCTTCATCATCACTCGCTCTCGAACTCGCTCTATCAGTTTCAATAACCTCCAAATCTCTCTTATGGCTCCGACCACCTCCACTGCTTCTGATAACAAAGTCCATCTGAAACGACGACGCTGCGCTGTTCGGCGATGATAACGCCGCCGTATCTTCTGCTTCCTCTGTTGATAAACGGTTCACATCAAAACCCCTACTAGTTCCATCTGTTGACCGCGGTTCAGACACCACTGTGACATTTGAAGACAAATAACCAAAAATCAGAAAACAAACAAAGCCCGTATCCTAAAATCCGCGACAAAAGTAGACGAATTTTCAGGAAAAGTCAGTGTTCTTGGAAAAGAAACAGTGAAAGCAAAAAAAAAAAAAGAGAGAAGAAAGAGAAGAAATTTTCAAGGATTACAGTTATCGGTAAGCCACGGGAAACGAATCTGTGAGGGAGGCTGTCTGCGAGGAACAGGAGAGAAAGGTAAAAGATCAAGCTGAACGGGTGGATCCTGCGAGACTCTTCGCTGGTCCCTTTCATCTCGGGCGCCGTCTAGTTTCTCCTGGGACGACCTTGAACCAAACCCAGAGCCTAAACCCATGCAGAACCCTAAATCTTTACTGGACAACTTGGGAGCTTTGTCAAGAAACTTGAAGGGTTTAGAAGCATCACCTAAGCTCAAAGCAAGTTCCATGGTGGCGATGAAGAGCAGTGAGGAAAAGCAAAGGCCGAGAAGAAAAGCAACTTTTGAGAGGTTGTTTTGGTTGGTTGGCTGATGCTAAAGAGAGAATAAAATCTAGGAGAGTTATAAAAGGATCGCCTATCCCGTGCTCTCCTTTTGAAGTGGAAATACAAAAACCATTATATAAAAGTCTGCTCTTTGAACGTACGTCCAATGTTCCAATGTCCCAATGTCTCTCCTTTCTCTGTCATTTATTTTATTTTTTTACTTTAATTTCTGTTCTTCCTTGTGCGAGCAAAAGAACGACCGACAACAATGCCAGGGTTGACAATCACACGTGAAACTATCCTAAACCTACAACGGTCCTAGCACGAGATGAAGATCTTGTCTATCCATAATATACCACCTCGTTGTCTAAAAATATCACATTATATATAAATATTCTTAGCTAAGAATTCAATGGATGTTGAATTCCAGCTATTTCTTCTGATTCTACGACAGACATGTAATAATAAAATCATGCAAGTATCTGAAATATTAAACATACAAAGGGAATTTACATATATAAAGCAAGTCTCGTGGGAAAATCAAAGCCAATCTTCATCTTGTAGTCAAAGATATGTGATTATTTACATGTCTTAAGATTATTAACCGTTGCCTCCTCTGAATGTTGAAAGCTGAATTATTGCGTTTGCACCAAACAAAGGGGCCCAGTCCTAGTCTTACACTATAATCAAACTGTGAGAGGAATTATAGCATAACAAATCAAAAGGCCGCCTGCGAATGCGATCATGTTGACATGTCGTTTATGTTGACTTTTTCTTGACTAACTATATTATATGATCAACATCACATGATTGTTATCATACTATATTATGATTAATGTATTCGCGTCGCCAACCAGGAGAGGGGAGTGCTTCATGCTTCCGTCTGTATGTCCAAAAGAACGCATAAACCCCACTGATACTGATATTGATAGTAATACAGATACATATACTTGTTTCAAAAAGTTGATCCCCAACCCCAAGGGCTCCCAGGCCCGATCACCGTTAGGGGATTGAACCACAATTTGATTTTGGTCAACTTTCTAACAGAGCGGTCCACTATCTCCCGTTGTTGCCAGGAGTCGAACCTAGGACCAGATACATATACTGATACAAGGGAGCGTGATGCGTGAACAGACGAAAACATTGGGAAACTAGAGTCAGTCAGCACCAGATTTGACCAAGAACTCCATACTTTAATTAAAATGATTTGTGTTAGATGAGGCAGACAAAGAGATCAATCTTTTACTTCTCCGAGAAAAGTTTCAACACATAATTTAATGGGACTGCGTTCTTTTTGATCAATTTCTTGAAAGTTGAAACTCATGATAAAGATAGGTATCCAATGACTTCCCATCCCAGGTCTACTCAATTACAAGAATTAAAAAAATTAAGTTAATTTTATTGGATAAAAAAGAAAGAGACGAGGAGGAAAAGTGGTCGCGCGTGGGAAGGCTTTTTGACGAGGGTCGGAATTAAAAAGAACACGTCTAGAGGATGTGAGCAGGTCAGATATGTCATGCTTTTGGGATCCTTGCAATTATTGAAGTCATGCAGGCTTTAATGATATGTTTGTAATATGTCAGTTGAATTATTGGGTGGGTCCTTCTTGGAGGAATGAAGCATCAAGCATTAGATCAAATGAGACCCACCACTCTCTAACCAACAACTATACTAATAGTAATACTGTGTCTGACCCGTGCCCTTCCTTTTATCTTCATTGCCATGGCCTGGAGCTGCTTTTCCGTATCCTCAACTTAATTAATTACTAGTATTCGTGTTATCGCTGTATAGTTTACATAATCAGCAAATTGCTTTGTTTTAACATTTTCATTTTGTGTTTCGTTTTTCCTTTCAAACACCAAATAAAAAAACTAATGTCAACAACAATACTAATAAAACTTAGTGAAAATTTTATTAAAATATAAAAACATCCAATAATACGCAATCTTATATCTAACTAGTATGAAGGTTATTTCCAAATGGCCCATATAAAAAAAACTAATTTGAGTAATAAGAATTTTATTTTTAAATTCTCGCTTAATTCCATGTCTTTAATTTATATCTTACCAATTTAGCTTGTGAAGATAATTATACGAAGAGCCTTGCCCGACTGTGATTATAAAAAGGAAATCCTTGCTATTTATCAACTTATTCAAGTTTTATCGGTAAAATAGCTTACAATCACATAACATATCATTAACTTAAGATATTAAACACAAACAAATGACTGGTGGGAATTTGATGGATACTATTTTTCAAACATTAATTAGGTTAAAAGTGTCATTATGCTTCACAAGTGATCGGTAACATATTTCTTACTTCTTGATATGCAAAACATAAATATACATATAATACGAGAAAGAGATCTCGGATGCCACTACATAGCGCTTCGTGCAGCAACATTGGTCCTTGCATGTCCTTCCTCCCCTCAAGCTCTAATCCTTTTTGGCTCATCTTCAACCATATTCCTCCCTTCTACTTGCAGCCTTTCTTCTCAAACACTTACTTCTAAGGAAACTCTAGTCCTAATACAATTTTTGTTTTTTCCTGCCCCCTTCGCCTTCCTTTTTTGCTCCCTTCTTTTACAGTTATTCGTACCTACAAAAGCAACTTTTTACCTTTCCTAACTCTAATCTTTGATCATGCCGACTTTAGCCAACCCCCCTCATGGGGAATTTCCAACCCTACCCTCCTCCAATTCCTCTCCCCCACTCATCACCCAACCTTAAACGGAACCCATCACCACCACGACACCATCTAAAACCTTCGCCCCACGAGGGAGTTAGAAGCAAGTTGTTGGAGATAACCAAACTTCGAGCTTAACTTTTAAACCTCCCATAGAAAAGGATGGCAAAGAAGGAGCACGTTGTTAGGAAGCTACCCTCATTGGTTTCTTCTTTGACTAATGCAACCCCAACCCCGCCCCCCTCCCAATCATGGGCTCATTGTGCTTGGAACAACAAAGGATTGGCTATTATGCTCCTCATTGTAGACAACCTCATTATGTTCACTTTCCACTCAACCTCACAAGCTCATAAAATACTCGAGGAAGTCCTTTGGCACCTTGGAAATCAACCATTGTTCTTGCACTTTTGGCAGTTGAGTTTAAAGTTAGAATTTATCAAGATTCAGAACATCCCCTTGTGGATCCACTTTCACAATATCCCTCTTGAATACTGGACAACTAAAGGCTTGAGTGCTCTTGCTAGCTACATAAGAAAACCCCAATGCATTGATGAAACTACTGCCATGAAAAAAGAGTGGGATACGCCCACATCTGTGTTAGTATTGACATCTCCAAAGAGCTTCCAACAGACATTCCTATAATGAGACTAGGTGAGGGACATACTCTATCGGAGGACAGTGTTGAGGTCTCCTATCAATGGAAGCCTCTCCCCAAATACCGAGGAAAACTTGGAAAGAAACTAGAAAGAAGTTTCAAACTGGCAGCCACCCTGAACTGATGGGACCTTCAGTTATTGATGATGATATACCAAATTTAATTGCAGAGTTTGCAAAAATTATACTAGTTACTGAGCATGCCCCTAATCCTACTCTGTGCACTCCTATTGGGACATCTCTCATGAACCAAGTACTTCCCCAAGATAATCCACCCTCAACACCCATCACCCATATAACTATTTAATCTTCTTCACCTGACAATACCAAAAATGACTCAGCTAGTAAAATTAATAGCATAAACTCTCCTTTAATTACTCCCAGTGTCAGCAATATAGGGTCAGCAGAAACTTACTCATCCAGCCCTCAAGCTAGTAATGTTGCAGATCATGTACAAGGAGACTCGAACAAGCCATTCCAAAATGTGGCAAGGAGAAAATCTTAGCGAAGCAAGAGTAAATGGTCTAAAGCCAACTTATTTAATATGTCCATCATTATGTGGAATGTCAGAGGATTGAATTTTGTTAAAAAGTAAGCAGCTTTAAGGGATTTTGTCAAGAGGGAGAAACCTCTAATTATAGTTTTACTTGAAATAAAAATAAAAGTAACAAACTTCAATCAGATCTCTGTTTTGGTATACAGGTGGCAGCAGATATCAAACCATTTACAACATTTAAATGGTCGAATCATTATATGTTATAGGATTGATTAGCTTTGAGTGGAGCTCCTCAAATCTACAGATCAATTTATGCATCTTATACTCACTTTTTTACAAGAGAATGTCAATCTTCTTGTCTCCTTATCTATGCCATTAATTTTAGTTTTTAGAGAACTACTATGTGGAATAATCTCCCAGATTGCAACAAAACTTCCACCTTGCCTTGGCTTATTTAAGGAGACTTCAAATTTATGATCTAAGGCTTGAGGAATTTGTAATATTTGAAATTGCTCACATAACTTGAAGCAGTGTGCAAACAATCTCGAGGTAACATATCTGAACTCTCTTGCCCATAAATTTACTTGGTCAAATAAACTGTTGGCCCCCGAATTTTTTTTGTTAAATAAAGCATGATTTAAATAAATTATGAGATTTGATGGATAAAGTTTTGGATCTACTTGTTATGTAAATGTTAGTAGAATTTATTGTATGGTTTGGTTGTATTAAAAACGGTAAGAATGCATAAGGGCATTTTAGGCAAGTCACTTAAGGTTATAAGATATAAGGCTTTCATTGAAGGGCAAAATGGACTTTTTAGAATACTAAAGGGTATAAAAAGAAGAAGTTATTGTGTTTTGCTTGAAGAGGG
>JANPWT010000004.1:30284957-30295426 GCA_024678245.1 Erythroxylum densum
AATTGTGAAAGATACTAAATTATCACAATTACTATTGTATTAATGACAAAAAATAAATCATCACAGTTAATTCAAACAATAATATCAAATAATTGTCTTGTCACAAAAAACCTCGTATTTGTGACGAAATAATAGTTAGTCATAAAAAAATTGTCACTAAATGTCTTAACTCTTGTAGTGTCCTCTCCACTACTCATCATTCAACCTCAACCGGAACCCATCACCACTACCACACCATCTGAAACTTTTGCCCCACAAAGGAGTTGGAAGCAAGTTGTTGGAGATAACCAAACTTTAAGCTTAACTTTAAACCTCCCATGGAAAAGGATGGCAAATTTATAATCTGTCCAGAGATAAAAATCCTTGAAGAAGGAGCACGTTATTGGGAATCTACCCTCGTTTGTTTCTTCTTTGACTAGCGTCCCCCCTTCCCTGTCATCCAGAAATGGGCTCATCGTTCTTGGCATAACAAAGGATGGGCTAACAGGCTCCTTACTGAAGACCACCTCATTTTGTTCACTTTTCACTCAACCTCACAATCTCATAAAATACTTGAGGAAGGCCCTTGGCACCTTGGAAATCAACCATTGTTCTTGCAATTTTGGCAATCGAGTTTTAAGTTAGAATTTGTCAAGGTGCAGAACATCCCTTTGCGGATCCACTTTCACAATATCCCTCTTGAATACCAGACAACTAAAGGCTTGAGTGCTATTGCTAGCTACATAGGAAAACCCCTATGCATTGATGAAACTACTACCATGAAAAAAAGAGTGGGATACGCTTGCATCTGTGTTAGTATTGACATATCCAAAGAGCTTCCAATAAGCATTCCTATAATGAGGCTAGGTGAGGGACATACTCCATGGGAGGACAGTATTGAGGTCTCCTATCAATAGAAGTCTCTCCCCAAACACTAGGGGAAAAATTGGAAAGCAACTAGAAAGAAGTTTCAAACTGGCAACTACTCTGAACTGATGGGACCTTCGACTGTTGATGATGAAATACCAGATTTAATTACAGAGGCCACAGAAAATATACCAGATGTTGAGCTTGCCCCTAATACTACTCCTTGCACTCCTATAGAGACATCTCTCATGAACCAAGTACTTCCCCAAGATAATCCACCCTCAACACCCATCACCCTTGCAGGTATTCATTCTTCTTCACTTGATAATACCAAAAATGTCTCCACTAGTAAAATCAATAGTATAACCTCTCCTTCAATTACTCATAATGTCTACAATACAGGGTCAGTAGAAACTCACTCATCCAGCCCTCAAACTAGGAACGTTTCATATCATGAACAAGGAGACTCAAACAAACCATTTCAAACAGTGGTTAGGAGAAAATCTCATCAAAGCAAGAGTAAATGCTCCAAAAATCAACTTATTTAATATGTACATCATCGTATGAAATGTCAAAGGATTGAATTGCCTTAAAAGCAAGCAACTTTAAGGGATTTTGTCAAGAGGGAGAAGCCTCTAATTATTGCTTTACTTGAAACAAAAATAAAATTAGCAAACTTCAATCGAATCTCTATTTTGGGATATGAGTGGTAACAGATATCAAACTACTCACAACATGTAAATGGTCGAATCATTATATGCTATAGGACTGATCAACTTCCAGTGGAGCTCTTCAAATCTACAAATCAATTTATGCATCTTAAACTCACTTTTGTGCAGGAAAATGTCTATCTTCTTGTCTCTTTTATCTAATGTCTATCTTCTTGTCTCTTTTATCTATGTCAGTAATTTTGGTTTCTACAGAACCACTCTGTGGAATAATGGGCTGTAGAAAAACTTCCACCTTGCCTTAGCTCATTTGTGAAGATTTCAACTTTATATTATATCAATCTAAGCCTCAAGAAAATTGTAGTATTCGAAATTATTCAGATGACTTTAAGCAGTGTGCAAACAATCTCAGGGGGAACAAATTTAAACTCTCTTGGCCACACATTTGCTTGGTCAAATAAACAATCTTCTCACTGGTTTATTCAAAAGAAGTTAGATCGAGAATTGAATAATGCTCAGTGGCTTGCTCAATTTCCTAACAGCTATGCTATCTTTCAGGACTCCCTCTTCTCTAACCATACACCTATTAAAATCATGAATATATTTCAGAAGACTGCATATTGTGCTGCATATTGTCATCCATTTTTGTTTTAACAATTACTTAATCCATACACCGGGTTTCATTGATGCTTGTAAAACAAGAATTCTTCAATTTTTTAATGGAACCAAACAATTCATATGTGTGCAAAAACTGAAAGTCATTAAGCAAGAACTTAAACTTCTTCACACCTTATAAGGCCCTACTGACGAAACTTTTTCAAAAGCAAAAAGAGAACTCATTGACCTCCAGTAACTCCTTTTTTTAGAAATTAAAAAATATATTAATGAATTAAAGGTTAGCGTCGAAAGAGGTTTGTCAAAACGACCCTTTAATACGCTGATACAACTCTATTAATACTAAAAACTACAACATAAAGACCAAGCCAAAGCTATATCGTTAATATATGGGAGCAACGCATACTCAGCTGACAAGGGTGGCGACGTGGGTGTCCGACTATTCTTCTCCTTCCTTGTTCGCGTTCAATGGATCTCTACTCAGGTAAGCCTCTTCTTTAGGTTAGTGATTTAAGGCATAGATGATCTTATTCCTGAAATCTTCAGATGTGGCTAATCAAAGGAGTATGCGAATCGCTCTGAGCAGTTGTCTTTTAGGTAGACGTCTCAACAGGTGAGTTCCGATCTCCACTACCTTGTAAAAACATGCTTTGTATTTGTATTCTTGAATGAATGACTGTGTTCTTGATTTCTGAACAGTAGTTTAGGTTGAACTCTAGTTATGCTTTTACTGAGCCATAAGGAGTGGGGGCTAGATTCTCTATGTGAGAGTTATTGCTTTGCTATAGAGAGAGTTCAATTTATTTATAATCAGTTATTCTCTTATGCTAGCAATAATAAGCTCTATAATAAAGGGTAGGGTAGTAGATTTCTATTCAAACCTTATGTAGTTCCTTTCCTTCCAGATTGTTTGAGTGCAAGTAGCCACTGTGATAAGAATAACTGCTCTATCAGATTTAGAAACCTCTAGATGGGGTAACTCCAATAGTAAGTCATAGAGTTTATTTGAGATTGGATCAGCAGCATAGAGTCTTGAGATTTTTACCTAAATTTTTTTAGAGAAATTGCACTCAAAGAATAGATGGTCCCTTGTTTCTTCCTTTAGATTACATAGAACACACATCTTTGAGGAGGGTAGGAATTGCAGCCTGTCCATTATGCTTAGTCTGTTCAACATTATTAACTAGAGAAGAAAGCTAGTTTTAGGTCTAAGAACCTTATTCAATACCATAGAAAACCATCCCACTCTATTAGTTATCCCCTCCTTCAATTTTTTAGCTTCCTTTAGCATTATTCCTGAAACTGGAATCCCTTTCCATAGATAAGTATCCCTTTCTCCAAGACTTGTGAACTAAGATATGGACAGAAGTCTAGTTTCTTCAATTGATAGTGACCATCCTCCATTTGTGATTATTTCTTTGAGCTTAGTATTCATAGGAAACCTTACCAATAGGGTTCTAGCCAGCTGATTTTGAAATAAAACTCCTTGCCTAGTCCAATTATCATGCCATAGAGAGAATTTTTCTCCAGTCCCAATTTTACAAGAAATATTTTGTTGTACTTCTTCCTTCATTTTCAGAATTTGGTTAAAGAACCAAGTGTGACTGTCCTTGAGTCTTAGAGCCTAAAAACTCCCATCCTTTAATATGTAAATGTGAATCCATTTGATCCATATTGACTGCTTATCACTAAGGATTCTCTAGATTCTCTTAGTCATAAGTAATCTGTTTTTCATAGTGATTGATTCCAGTCGCAATAGCCTTCTTTTTTTGGTTGATAGATACTTTTCCAGCTGACTTTTGCTTTCCATTTCTCCCCATTCTTATTCCCCCATAGGAACTACTTCATCATTCTTTCTATAGTTTTGGTAAGCCCTTTGGACAAAAAAAAAATAGGAGCACCAGTAAGTTTGCATTGATGAAATAACTAACTTCAAGAGCTGAAGTTTCCCTCTATAATATAGAGCTCTATTAGTCCATGAATCCAATCTTTCCTGAATTTTTTCAATTAGAGATATACATTCACAAAACCTTAGCCTTCTTGATGAGATAGGAATTCCCAAATAAAGGAGAGGAGGCTCCTTTAATTCCATTCCAGCTACTACAGTCAAAGCATTTAAAAGGTGAGAGGCATTTTTTGATAACATGAAGTAACTCCTTTGAAGATTAATACTCAGCCTCGACATCTCTTTGAAAGAATTGAGAGTGCTCATTAGTAGGGAGATTGAGTGGACATTTGCCTTGCTTATGAGAATGAGGTCATCTGCAAAACATAAGCTAGTTAGTGAAATCTTCTTACATTTGGAATGGTATTTAAAGCCTGGGTCTTTAGAAGAGTTATATTTTAGCAATTGATTGAGAACCTCTATGCAAATTAGGAATAGGTAAGCTGACAGAGGCTCCCCTTGCCTAAGTCCTTTTTTGCCTTTAAACATCTCCTTAGGGCTTCTATTTATCATAATTTCGTAGGATGTAGTACTAATACATTCCCTAATCCACCTTAAGAACCTATGAGGGAATTCTATAACCTCCACAGATTGTAGCAAAAAGCTCCAATTCACACTATCAAAAGCTTTTTGTAGGTCCGCTTTGATAGTACAATTTTGGGGACTTTTCCTTCAGTTTTACCCTTTCAACGACTTCTAGACTATAATAATATTGTCCCCAATATCCCTATTCTTTATATATGCTCTTTGATTTTCACTGATGAGAGTCTGGAGAGTCTCCTTCAACCTGTTTGCCAAGATCTTTGCAATGATCTTACACAGAAAGTTTGTGCAAGAAATATGTCTGAATTGATTCCAATAGGAAGGGTTTAAATTTTTAGGGATTAGATAGAGAAAAGTCTTGATAATCTCCTTTAGGAAGGGTTTAAGTTTTTAGGGATTAGATAGAGAAAAGTCTTGATAATCTCCTTTAGCATTACCTTTTTTTGGTAGAATTCATGAACTGCCTCCTTTACTAACCCCCCACTGTACTCCAAGTTTTTTGATAAAAGAAACCATTCAATCCATCAGGGCTTGGTTCTTTAGAGCCATTCATGTCAAACACCACCCTCTTTATTTCTTGGTCTGTTATAGGCCTAATTAATAAAGAGACTATATGTTAAGGAATTTTGGCTAAGACAAATTTCCTAAGGTCCTCTCCTATGATTGGAGAGGAATTTGTTGTGCCTAAAAGTTTCTTGTAAAAAGAGATTGCTTCCTTAGCTAATCCTTCTTCTCCAGCCACTACCTCTCCATCTTTCATTGTAATAGAGATGATTCTGTTTACATTCCTCCTAGCTTGAACTGTGTTAAAGAAGAATTTAGTACATCTGTCCCCATCCTTTAGCTAGTTAACTCTAGATCTCTGCTTCAATAGTGAGCTTTGGTTATCCACCATTTGCAAGTATTCCTTTAAAGCTTCCTTTTCATCCAAAGCTAGTAAAACATCTGTAGGGTTTTCTGCCAATGAAATCTGGATAGTTGACAATTTATCTCTAGCCTTATCAATTTCCTTTGAGAGATTTTGTCCTCTTTTATAATTGAGGTATTTCAATTCTTGCTTGATAGACTTGAGCTTTTGTAGGCAAATTTACTGTTTAGTCCCAAAACAGTCATACTCCATCCCCTTCAATATCACTTCATGAAAGCCTTCTGTAGTTGCCATAAAATTATTAAATCTGAAAGGATGCATGATTCTGGCATATTGAACAATTTGTCAATCTTTATAAGAGAATGGTTAGAAATACCTGGGTCAAGATATTTTGCTATACTTCCTGAAAAGGAATTAAGCCAATCTTGGCCCTATCCAACTTTTTCCTGATATACCAAGTAGAACTTTGTTTGTTAGACCATGTGAATTTATGGCCTTCGAATTTCAGATCTATAAGTTCTAACTCCTACATACAATCATACATATCTGAAGAATAATTGTGTAAATTACAAGTACCTTATGCTTCATATCTAAATAGTGTGGTGTTAAAGTCACCACACACTAACCATGGATAATTTGTCAAGGCCTTTAATCGTCTGATAGATTTCCACAGTTCAGTCTTTTGAAATCCAAGGTTAATACCATATACAAAAGTAGCTAAAACACTAGAGTTTTCCTCCTTGAAGTAGATCTTAGTGTGAATAAACTACTGATTTGTTTCAAGGGCTTTCACATCCACTAAATCACCATCATAAGCAATAATAATCCTACCATTGGCATGGCTTTAGTGGTTTGATAATAGCTGTCATTTCCTACCCAAGAAACATAGCTTGTTCAGATTTATTTCCCTAATTTGAGTTTCTAAAAGACAAAAAACCTGAGGTTTCTCTTTCAGGACAAAGTCCCTTAAAGCATTAAGCTTGGAAGGGTTATTTATTCCAATACATTCCATACTATCATAGTCATAAGAGATTGCTCTTACCTTTAGAGCCTTTCTTACTGCTCTTGTTATTTTTCCTAGAAATCACCTGTTCAAAATGCTCCTCTTGAACTCCTCGATTCAGTGGTTCAACCTTTTGAATGCCTTGTTCATTCTGTTGGGGATTAGAGACTTCTTCTTTTTGATTTGTATCACAATTTCTCGGTCCTTTCACCTCTTAATCCATTTGAGCATTATTTTGCTCCAAAAAAAATATATGTGATTCTCCAATCCTGTATGAATTTGGATCATTTTTTCCTAGACTGTTTCCTCTAATTTTAGGAGAAACTTCTTCCAACTGACTTGGTTAGAAATTTCAACAACCTGCTCATCCTTCTCCTCCTCTTTCTTTCCTTCCAAATCACTCTTTTCTATACCCATCACCTCCCAATAGTCTCCTCCTATAAAGATTTTTCCAGTAGGTTTCCATTCTTTACCTTGGGCTTTGAGTTTCTATTGGTATGTAACCATAACTCATTTTCCAATCTTAATATAAGAATGCAGTCCTTCATTTCTTTAGAAATATCCATACTTACACACAATCTGGCAAACTCGACCATTTCCCCCAATGCTATGTTCTCATCTATGCATATAGGTTTCTCTAGATAACTAGCTAGCATACTCAAGCCTTTGGTAGTCCAATATTTAGAGGAATGTTATGTATGTTTATCCATAATGGAATGTTTTTCATTCTGATTTTTTCTACTTCCATTCCCTGTTGCCAACTTTGAAGGAATAAGGGGAGTTGTGAAATGTGCCACGGACCTTCTTCAACTATCTTTTGTGCTTTCGATTTAGAGGAGAAAGTGAAGATAATGTTATCCTCTTCAGTGAGCATTACCTCCATTAAGCCTCTTCCTTTCCAATTTCTCTAAGCCTAAGTTTGTATCATTAGAAATGCAGTCTTTTGTCCATGAAAAATCTAACTAGGGTAGACTCCCAAGTTTTAGCTCCTTCTTATAGAAGTTCTAAGCTAGGAGGCACCATTAGTTTCCTTCAACCTCTACTAGAGGACTAAAAACCAAAGGAGAATCAGAATTATCTCCTACAACTTGTTTCTATGTCTTCTTAGCCCTTATAGCAGAAACTCCTTCTGTTGGATCTGTTTTCTTTATGGGGAACTTTGAAATTAAGGGTGGGGTGTTTTTGGAGAGGGGTGGCAAGGAAGAATGGGCTGAAGACGTATTGGAAGGGGAGTAGGAGTTCACATGAAGGTTTGCAGTGTTGTGAATTGGTAGAGCAAGGGAGGGAGCAGATGAGGAAGAAGGTGAGTTAGTTGAGGGTAAAGGGGGAAATTCAAAAGGATTGGGGGTATGTTGTCAGCCTTGAATTATTTTCTTTCAGTTAGCCATTATAACTCCTTGCTCTAACAAGATCTCTTCTAAATTGGCTCAAGGAGGGTGACAGATGCAAAATTTTTTTCTTTAACTCCATCCTAGCTTGCAAGAACAAAAACTGAATCTTATCTATCACCAATCATGAGGGCGTAATCCTTTAACATTTGGAGGAAATCAAAGAAGAAGCTGTTTTTTACTTCAGCAAGCTACTTAAAATTCCAGCCTCAGCTTCTTCTCTAACTATAAACCTCATCAATCTCAATATGGCACAAATTAACTAATAGACTGCAATATGCTTACCAAACAAATGGAGGACAAGGAAATAGAGGAAGCCATTTTTAAATTGGGAGGCATGAAAGCATATGGCTCTGATGGATTGAATGGCCTCTTCTATCAAAAAACATGAGATACTGTAGGTACCTCTATCAAGCTTGCAGTAAAACAGTTTTTTTTCCAAAGGGATCCTGATCAAGGAAATAAACAGAACCTTCCTATGTCTTGTACTAAAAGCATCCTCTCTAAACCATTTCCATGACTTCTGACCTATAGCCTGTACGAACTTCCTTTATAAAATCATCTCAGAGATCCTTTCCACAAGAATGAGGATAGTTATAGCTCCACTCATCAGTGACAATCAAAGAGCATTCATAAGTAATCGAAAAATAGGTGATCATATCCTAATTATGCAGGAGCTCCTCAAAGGCTACTCAAGGACACATTCCTCCTTTAATTCCACTATCAAGATTGATTTCCATAAGGGGTTTGATAGTATAAGCTGGGATTTCATTTGGAAGGTGATGGAAGCTTTCAGATTTCCTCGAACCTATGTCAGTTGGATTAAAGATGCTTGACAATTTCTAGCTACTTGATCTTGATCAATGACATCCCCTCATCATACTTTAAAGCAAAAAAGGGCTTAGGTAGAGAGACCTACTCATACCCTACCTCTTTATCTTATGCATGGAAGTTCTTAATTCCATCATCTAGCTTGAAGTGGACTCAATTACTAGATTTAAATATCACACGAAAAGTAAGAAAATCAGGCTAACCAACCTATCTTTTGCCAATGACTTACTTCTTTTTTGCCGAGCTAACATGGAGTCGATTAACACCTAGTTGCAAGCTGTTCTTAAATTCAAAACAACTTCTGGACTGGAGATAAATTTCAACAAAATTCAGTTTACTCTATCCAAAGAAGCATTAAATATGTCTTCCGACATTGCTTCAACTATGGGAATGTAAGAAAAGTGTCCAACTCTACAATATCTGGGGTTGCCTATTTCTGCAAAGAGCCTTACCTTCCTTGAATGCATACCACTTATAAAGAAAATCCAGCATCAAATTAGTAATTGGACAAACAAATTCTTATCCTTTGCAGGAAAGCTCTAACTCATTAAATCAATCCTGAACTCTCTCCATAGTTACTAGAGCTCACACATTTTACTTTCCAAAGGTGTCATCAAGACTACTGAGCATACATTTAAGGTCTTCCTATGGGGTTCCTCGATTAGTGCAAATAGATGTGCAAAAGTTAAATGGTCAAATATTTGTTTTCCTAAAGTTGAAGGGGAACTGAGTATATACTCTATCAAGATCATCAATCAAATAATTATTATGAAGAGGCTTTGGTGGATTTTACGACAAGGAAAATCAATTTGGCTCAGGTGGCTCCACTCCTACTTCCTTAAGGGTCGTAGCATATAGGCAGTAAGTAAGAAACCTTCCCACTTTTACTTCTTTAATCAATTGTTTAACTTAGCCCAGATGGTTAAAGAGGATATTTCTTGTGTTGGCAATGGAAAACTGATCTCATTCTGGTATGATAAATGGACCAGCTATGGTGCTCTTAGGAATTCTACAAACTTAAAAAGGAGCTCCTTCAATATCCCACTTCATACTAGTTTAGACTCCTTCATCATAGGAAGCACTTGAAACTTCCTTGAATCCCTATGCCATTTACAACCCAATTATGCTCCCAACCCATTAACCCAAGACACCTTCTTCTGGCATGCTTAACCTACACACCATCTCTTAAACAAACTAACTTGAGATAGGTTATGAATGAAGAAATCGATGGAGTGGTCTCGTATTATATGACGTAAGTGACTCCCTCCTAAAACCTCATTTCTCTTATGGCTAGCCATTCAGAATCAATTCAAAACAGTAGACCGTCTCAAATGTTTAAACATTAAAATGTCTTGTCCACTTTGTTTAATAGCAAAAGAAACCAGGAACCATCTTTTCTTTTGATGTTAAACAACATACCAAATCTAGGATTCAATCAAGTTGCACCACATATAAAATGCTCAAACTGATACACTTTCTCATGCCATCCACTAGTTAACATCTCAACATCCTCTCCTTAGGTTCGTCCACATTGTTGCTGTTTGCATGATAGAGCAAACCATATGGAAAGAAAGAAACAATCGAAGATATAATTCCATGCAAAAGGCAACCCTACTCCTCAATTCAGAAGCATTGGTAAGGATTCAAGAAATTGTAATGTTGGAAGACGTCACCTGACGACTCGAACTCCCCCTCTTATTTCAGAGGACTAACTACCTCAACGAATGTTTTCTAAACACATTTTACCTTATAGCTTGTCTTG
>JANPWT010000004.1:30295898-30313356 GCA_024678245.1 Erythroxylum densum
TTGGAATGCCTTTAGAGCTTGTAAAACTCTATCTATTGATGTTAAGGAATTATGAATTATGTATGGATGATGTTGAGCGGAAGTATGCATTTGTGTATATGGATCAGGATGAGTGGAAATTCGGTATACTTGAGGAAGTTATCGATTTGATATGAATAGTTTGATAGTGAATTGTTGTTACATATTATATATATGAGTGAGATGTGTTATGAAAAAAAAAGGAACATAGAAATGGTATGAGACTTTAAGCTTCACGATTTATTTGGATTACGCCAACGTGTATGGTTCAAGGGTTGAACTTCGAAAACGGGGCTCATCATGTTTGGTATCGGAGCAAGAAAAGATTACAAGGAACCACATTCAAGTATGTTGGTTTTTTGGAAGAGTTGGGTTCCGGAAACAGGATCCAACATAAACAATCTTCGTACTGGCTTAGTCAAAAGAAGTTAGATTGAGCATTGACTAATGTTTGGTGGCTTGCTCAATTTCCCAATAGTTATTCTATCTTTCAGGACCCCTCTTCTCTAACCATTTACCTGTTAAAATCATGAACATTTTTCAAAAGGTTGCATATCGTCATTCGTTTCATTTTAACAAATACTTGATCCATACATTGGGTTTCATTGATGCTTGTAAAGCAGGAATTCTTCAATTTTTTGTGGAACCAAGCAATTCATATGTGTGCAGAAACTAAAAGCCATCAATTAAGAGCTTAAACTTCTTCACTACTCATATGGCCCTACTGAAGAAACTTTATCGAAATCAAGAAGAGAACTCACTAAACCCCAACAACTCCTTGCTATCTCCCCATAAGATCCTTCACCTATTGCCAAAGAAAAATTAACTCTCTCGTATTATTTGCTTTCAGTAAGCCATTATAACTCCTTGCTCCAACAAAGATCTCGTATAAATTGGCTCAAGGAGGGGAACAAATGTGTAAAATTTTTCTTTAACTCCATCCTAGCTCTCAAGAACAAAAAACTGAATCTCATCTATCACTAATCATGAGGAGGTAATCCTTCAAATTTTGGAGGATATCAAAGAATAAGTTATACTTTACTTCAACAAGCTACTTGGAACTCCAGCCTCTGCTTCTGCTCTAATTACAAACCTCAACAATCTCAATCTGGCACAAATTAACCTGATAGATTGCAACATGCTTACCAAAAAAGTGGAGAACAAGGAAAAATGAAATGGTTTTTAAATTGGGAGGCACAAAAGCATCTAGCCCTGATGGATTGAATGGCCTCTTCTATAAAAAAAAACATGGGATATCATAGGTACCTCTGTCAAGCTTGTAGTAAAAGAATCTTTTTCCAAAGTGATCCTACTCAAGGAAATAAACATGGCCTTCCTATGTCTTATACCAAAAACATCGTCTACAAACCACTTCCATGACTTTCAACCCATATCCTATACAAACTTCCTTTATAAAATCATCTCAAAGATCCTTGCCACAACAATGAAGACAACTATAGCTCCACTCATCAGTAACAATCAAGGAACATTCATAAGCAATCGACAAATAGGTGATAATATCCTAATTATGTAGGAGCTCCTCAAAGGCTACTCAAGAACACACTCCACCACTAATTACACTATCAAAGTTGATTTCCATAAGGTGTTCGATAGTATAAGCTGGGATTTTATTTAGAAGGTGATGGAGGCTTACAGATTTCCTCAAACCTACGTCAATTGGATTAAGGAATGCTTGACAAGTACTAGCTACTCGATCTTGATTAATGGCAACCCCTCATCATACTTCAAAGCAGACTTAGGCAAGGAGACCTACTCTCACCCTTCCTCTTCATCTTATGCGTAGAAGTTCTTAATTCCATGATCCAACTTAAAGTGCACTCAACTACTGGATTTAAATATATGAAATATAAGAAATCAGGTTAACCAACCTATCTTTTACTGATGAATTGCTTCTTTTTTACAGAGAAAACATGGAGTCAATTAACACCTACTTGCAAGCTCTTCTTAAATTCAAAACAGCTTCTGGACTGAAGATAAATTTAAGCAAAAGTTAGTTTACTTTATCCAAATGAGCATTAACTATGTCCTCCCACACTGTTTCAACTACAGGAATGCAGGAGAAGTGTCCACCTATATAATATCTAGGGTTGTCTATTTCCACAAAGAGACTTACCATCCTCGAATGCATACCACTTATAGAGAAAATCCAGCGTTAAATTAGCAATTAAAGAAACAAATTCTTATCCTTTGCAAGAAAACTCCAGCTCATTAAATCAATTTTGAACTCTCTCCATATTTACTAGTGCTCATACATTTTGCTTTCCAAAGGTGTCATCAGCCAAACAATTATTATAAAGAGGCTTTAGTGGATTCCAGAAGAAAGAAAATCAATTTGGCTCAGGTGGCTCCACTCCTCTTTCTCAAGGGTCGTGACATATGGACAATAAGCAAGAAACCTTCCCACTCTTACTTCCTAAATCAATTGTTGAACTTAGCCCAGATGGTCAAAGAGGATATTTTCTATCATATTGGCAATGGAAAACTGATCTCATTCTGGTACGATAAATGGACCAGTCACAGTGCTCTTATAAATTCCATAAACTTACAAAGGAGTTCTCTCAATATCCCACTTCATACTAGTTTAGACTCCTTCATCATAGGAAGCACCTGGAACTAGTTTAGACTCCTTCATCATAGGAAGCACCTGCAACTTCCTTGAATCTCTATGCCATTTGCCACCCAATTATGCTCCCAACCCATTTACCTAAAACACCTTCTTCTATCATGCTCAACCTACACACCATCTTTCAAACAGATTAACGCTAGATACACTACAAATGAAGAAATCGATGGTGGAGTGGTCTCGTATTATATGGCATAAGCGACTCCCTCATAAAACCTCATTTCTCTTGTGACTGATCATTCAGAACTGACTCAATATGGTAGACCATCTCAAATTTTTAAATATTAACATGTCTTGTCCGTTTCGTTTAATAATAAAAGAAACCAGGGACCATCTTTTCTTTCGGTGTCAAACAACAAACCAAATCTAGGAATCAATCAAGTTGCACCATATATGGAACGCTCAAGTTGGTACACTTTCTAATGCCATCCACAGGTTAACATCTCAACGTCCTCTCTCTAAGTTCGTCCACATTGCTAGTGTTTGCATGACAATGCAAACCATATAGAAAGAAAGAAACAATTGACGATTCAATTCTAGACAAAAGGCAACCCCACTCCTCATCTTGGAAACATTGGTAAGGATTCAAGAGATTGTAATGCTGGAAAACACAACCTGACTACTCGAGCTCCCCCTCTTATTTCATAAGACTAACTACTTCAATAGATGTTTTCTAAACACATTTTACCTTATAGCCTGTCTTGAGTGGACAATTTCTTTAGATCCTCATATGTTGAAGGGTACCCCCTTTGTTAAGCTTTACCTATAACTTTATTTTGTATTAATGAATTTTTATCTTTTTATTTTCAAAAAAACATAAATAGAAGTAAATTAACATCGCACTATATATACATATATGTGTATGTGTGATTATTTTAAATATATAACTAAATAAAAAATGAAAAAAGAGACAGATTAAGTAAACAATTTAAATTGGTTCAATTTTTTTAACCATAATTTAACTTGTTTGTTCAAAATTTACAATTACTGTTTTTAGTATTGTTAACAGGCATAACAACACTTCTCTGTTTCATAGCAGTTATTCTCACCTCTAACTTTACCATTCTATTTTTTTTCACCAAATTGATAAATATAAAAATTGGCCTATACTTATCTGTATCACCCTCCTCCAAATAGAGCATCTCTAATGCGCAACTTGTCTCAAAATCCTGCAAAATTTTTGGTGGACAATGGTTTAGTGAAGACGTCAACTATTTGTAGACAGGTAGTAGACTTTTAACTTATCATTCTTAACGTTGACACAAATATGGTTAAAGTCAATTTCTAAGTGCTTGGAGCAGTTGTGAAAGATCGAATTGGTGGGGAGATAGGTAGTGAAAATGTGGTCACACAATAAGATTGGTGAGTCTTGATGTGAAAGTCCAATTTCAACTAGCAAAGATTGAGGCTATTCAATTTTAGGTGATGCAGAAAGCTAAGGTAGGACACTCTGCTTCTATTGAATAACGAGAAAATGTTCTTTGTTTCTTGACTTCCTATAGATTAGATTACCGCCAAAATAAATAACATATCCTGTCACACTTTTCATATCGTCTTCATCATTTGCCTAGTCTTAATCACTATACGTTTGAATTATCATGGAGTTGGAATTTTGAAGATGCAGACCATATGTTTTAGTGCCCTGAAGGGGACTATGCAATTAAGGGTTGTTAAGTGTTCTTCCTTTAGATTTTGCATGAACTGGACTACTTTGTGAATTGCGTATGCAATGTTTGGACTTATGATACCCAAATATTATAGTTCGCCAATAATACTCCAAAGTAGGTGAGGATCATAAAAATTCATGCCTTTTTGTCCTGTTAACTTCATAGCAGGGAAGGCAGAAGTAAAGACTGGCTTACATAGGAGTTCTACAATATACTTTTCTTAGGTTAGTAGCAATCCTTAGATTATGGGTTTAACATCAACGCCTAAGAAGTAATATAAAGGATGCAAGTGTTTGAGAGCAAAATTGGCTTTAAGAGCATATATGGTAGCTATGACTTGGCATTGATTACTTCCTATGATGATCAAGTCATCTACATAAATGAGAAAAAAAATCATATCATCATCAACCTTTTTAAAATAT
Source organism: Erythroxylum densum (assembly GCA_024678245.1). Lineage (NCBI taxonomy): Eukaryota > Viridiplantae > Streptophyta > Magnoliopsida > Malpighiales > Erythroxylaceae > Erythroxylum > Erythroxylum densum. The sequence continues at coordinate 30,300,650 of JANPWT010000004.1, forward strand.
AAAGAAACGTCTATTTTGAAACCTATAAATCCCATAGCAAGAAGTTGATCAATGAGATAACAAAACTACTATCTTGGAGCTTGTTCGAGACTGTAGAGTGACTTATATAATTTCCACACATATGTAGGATAATTAGGATTGGCGTGCATTTGAGATGTCGAGTTGTTCTATCTACCAACCTTTGGTTACTGTTAAAGAGAAAATTAATTTGATCACTGCTGGCTTTATGACTAGACTATAAATGTCTTAACATTCGAGGCCTGGTTATTGGTGATAGCCCTTAGTTATGATCCACACTACCATTTTTCTTTTGCTTAATATAGTATACCCATTTGTTATTGATTACAATATAATGAGGTTGTCTGGAAACTAATTACCAAGTTCCATTTATGAATAAGGCTAGTTTTTCATCAACCATTGCTTGATGCCATAATGAATTTGATGATGTTTCACTATACATACATGGCTTAGTGGTAATTAATGAACTTCAAAAGGTTCTAGGATTCAAATTGCCAAATTTGGCTCTAGTCACCATTGAATGTGTTGGTGTAGTGACTTTGGGTGGTAAGTATGGAGCCTGTGATATTGTCAAATTATATTCAAACAAATCCACTTGAATATTAATTGGAATTGAGTGAGAGATGGAAGTAGGTTGTGTTTGATGTGGCATCAGATTTAAAGGATGAGATCGAGTTTGGTGAAGTGGTAAGGTTAGGCAAGTTAAGAGGCTTTGGGGAGCTGGGCTTATAAAGAGATCAATCTATTGATGAATTATAAAGGTGAGTTAAGGAAGAGGACAAGGGCATTGACTTTTTGGAGGGAGTGAAAGTGTTTGTGTAAGGATGGGTCATGTGTATAAATGGGGTTGTCATTGGTGGCTTATAAGTAGAAGGAGACTTATGTACTAATGACATTGGGTTGTCTATTAGAAAAGAAAATGGTAGCAGTGGTGGATTAGTGTCGGTGATGGTTGACAATTAAAATGGGAACACCTATTCATCAAACAACATATGGAATGAATAATGAATTTCATGAATGACAAGATCATAACATTTGTATCCCTTAAATATTTTAGAATAACTAAGAAATATACAAGGAGAAGAATGGGAGGTAACTTATGAGGAGTATATGGACATTACTAAGGATAACATAAGCACCCAAATACACATAATTTATTATAATTTGGAGGTTGATGACAAAGTAAGGAGTACAATATTTTGTGGTATAAGACTAGTGTATATAGGCAATTTATAATGTAAGTAGCTATTTCAAAGGCATGAATTCAAAATGATATTGACATTGAGGCATGATAAGGAGAGCCAAACCTGGTTCAACTATCTGATGATGTTTACGTTCTGTGCAACCATTTTGTTCGGGTGTTTTTGGGTAATTACTTCAATAAGAGATATCATTTTTACTAAGGTATTTAGTAAGTAATTGGTATTTACTACCTTAATCACTTGGAAATTGCTTTATAAGGAATCCAAAATGCTTTTTAGCAATAAAACGAAATTTAATAAAATAATTGAAGACTTCAGATTTATAATGGAAAAAAAAATAAGAGTACTTACTGAAATGATCAAACAATAAATGCATAGTAGGAAAAACCATTTAAAGATTGGTTAAAGACAAGGCTCCAAAGATCATAACACACAAGATCTAATGGAGCATTGGTTTTGTTGTCAGAAATAGGAGAAGTTCATAAATTGTACTTAAACTACAAGTAGAGCATAAATGCATAGATTTTGAAGAAGAACAAGAAAGACCATCTAATGCAAGTGTTTGTTGGATTATTTAAGATGAGGCATGGCCAAGACGAGCATGCAAAATATTAAAGTAATGTGATGCATCTATGGATGGTCGAAAGCTTTAAAAGAAGTGAGTAATGTCCATTCTCAAGTTATCCTTTATGCAAAATCCGTTATGACTGAAGATCCTTTATGACAAAACAATTAGGAAAGAATTCAATGGAAACATTGTTCGTTTGAGTAAAATAGCTAATTGATAATAAATTTGTTGCACCCGATGGAACATGGAGAATTAGAGAGTGTAAACAACTTATTGTTTAAAAAGAACGGTGATGAGCCAATATTAGAAATTGAAAGGTCTTTACTATTGGTAAGCTGAACTTGATCAAGAAAATTGAATTCATCGTAAATGACAAGATTTTCCAAGTCAACCATCATATGATAGGTTGCACCAAAATCCACAATTGACTATTGTTGAGGAGGAGAGGGTTGCTTGAAGATAAGATTTGAGGCTGGAGAAAATAGTGTGGAAGAACAATGGGTAGAGGAAGAGTCACTTCGGAGTTTAGGAGAAGGACATTGATTAGCAAAATGTCCTTGACTGTTACAATTGAAACAATTCATAGAAGAAGAAAATCGACTACAAGAATTTCTTCCACGTCTTCCTCATCCTTGTCCATGAGATGACTGATGAGTTGAATAGTTACACATTCAAAAATTTGAGCAACAATTTCAATATTATGTTGTTCAATTTTGTAGAGATTAATTTTAAGAATTTGGATTTGATGAAGAGATCCAACATTGAATGCTTGCATAATATTATCCCAAGCAACTTGAGCAGTATCGATGTTCACTACCAATGGTAGAACAGACTGATCTAATAAAGCAACTAGTCATGCCAAAACAAGTTTGTCATTAATCTTCTAAGTTTTATACGTAATATTTTCAGTGTCACCAATCACTTGTAGAGGAGGAGGGTTGGATCCATCTATGTGACTTTCAAGGTCATAACAACTAAGATATGGTAAAAATTGTATTTTCAACAAGAGAGAATTGGAGGAATTCAGCTTAAGGATGGAGCTTTGATTGAGAGATGGTGTTGTTAGGGAAGGACTTGTTGTAGTAGAAGAGGAGATGATGATGGTTGTAGTGAGGGAGCAATCGGTATCTAACATATTTGTGGCTGTAAAGCCTACGAAACTATGATACGATGAAGAGACTCAGTATTTTTCTATAATTAATGGAGTTCAGAGGTGTTGCATATATAAGGTACAATACAATAAAAATTTGCAGTAATTTGTTATAAAAGATATATTCAGATGATAACAACAAATTTATTAGATTGAGTTTATTGGTCTACACTTATCCTTATCAGTGCAGTGCGTATGTATGTACCAATCATACAATACTTGTGGAAAGGAGATATGGAGAATAAGAGATCGGAGACATTGATCTCTTGAGAATGTCGTCAAATTGGAAATAGCAATGGAGGCATTAATTAACATTATCATAATGAAGTACACATATATTCTTCTTATTCACAAAATAAGAAGTTAGTATATAACCTAAAATGACTGTATGTTATCAATGTGTTTCCGTCTCATTATTTCATGATTTTCTCAATGATACGACAAAGGTTTTATCGAGCCACTATTTTTGTTTTTGTTTGATCCTTTTATTTATGTCAGTCTTCTTTCTACCGTATGTTTCTACTAAGCCACTTTAGCTTCTACTAAGCCGCTTTTGCTTATTCCGCATAACTTTTCACGCATGCATAAAATGTAATTCTATCAAATTTTAAAAATTAACTTAAAACTTGTTTAACTTTTTGCACGCTAAATATATAGATACTATTTTTCGAGTAAATTACATGAATACCTTATAAGATATTACTATTTTATAGAAAATTTCTAATTTTTAAATTTAAGATAAAAGATATAAATCTTTTGTATAATTTAAAAAATTATTTTTATTTTTAAAATTCTTTAATTTTTTCAAATTTTCTGTTTTTTAGATATGTGAAATTTAATTATAATATTTACTTTATCTTAATACATGAATAATGGACTTTGAAACCTACCTCTAATATCTATTTAATAACAAAACTAGAACTGAATGAGAGCGAGCTCAACTTATTAAAATTCATGAAAGACTTGCGTCGCAGATTTGTTAAGAATTATAATTATATATTTAATTTTGTATATATGTTTTGTCATTAAATCACAGATTGTATATATAAAAGCTAACCTAATTTTATATTTATCATAAAACTGAGACGTTAGTTTCTATTTCATCGTGATTTTATAATTTTAGAATATAAAAATAAATATAGTACTGGACTTATTTCTTTATATGTCATACATTAATCCAAAAGATGATGGTTTGATGAGGACTTTTTCTGTTTTAAATTCTTGTTCATAATTGCTTGTTTTCAGGATGTAAACATGATCATCGACTATAACTAAAGTATAAATTTTCATCCTAAGCCAGTCAATGTCAAATTGATTGATTAATTTGAATCATATGAAACTGAAAAGTGCATCTAGGTGTAAAAAGTCTTGGAATCATTAACATATTGTTCAACATCTAACAAGCAAGTCTAGATGACTGTTCAGTTAGACTTGTACGCTTTTGACACTTGCAGGTAAAGCATGTATCCAAATCCATTCTTCAAAAGTCTTCATGTATTGCATATGCAAATGCGTCATCTATTTTAATCGTCTTCCAGATTCAGGGTCTAACACCACATTTCAATTGAAAAAGAAAAGGCTTCATTTAGTTCAGACGTTCAAAAATATAAGGGTGCGAAACTTCTTTTTTTTCACGTTTCATATGCTCTCGCAGTTTGCATTTCAATCTGTTTAAGGTTCTGAAATGACATATTGCAAAACCTTTAATGTAGATAGGTCCTTGCATCGACCTAAAATAATACCACGAAAAGTTTTATTGAGATTTCCCATTTAATGTACTAATTTTGAAATTTTCTTAGATGGATTTTTAGGAGGAGCTGTCTTATGATGAGCTCCGTCATAAGTCACATCATCTCTAATTTTGAAGTTAATTAATATAGGGCGAAATGATAACACCTTTCTCAATCATGTATTGGGAAATTACAGAGAAAATAAAGAAACCAATCCCCCACTGTCCAAACGTACCTTGACATATTGCGGAATCGTCAACAATCAAACATCTTATTTTCTTGCTTTCAATATTTTGCATTTGCCCATTCATTCGAAGAAAAGATTCTCTGTCTAATTTTATGGTGTTTTATTATATTCAATAAATCTCAACAATTTATTTATACGAGACCCACACGAGATTCACATAAATAAATGACTGAAATTCACTGAACACAATAAGACACCATAAAATTAGACAACAAATCTGAACTCATTCATTTCTTACTAATAGCATGATTACATTATCCTGTCTTCTGAGTTGTGACGATTATCTGTCAATAGTCGGGTCCTTTGACCTCACTCCCACGTCTCAAGATCAACAGCTAGCGCAATTCTTGCCAAATATTGGCAAGCCATGTTTCCTTTGTTCACCCTAGATTTCCCTTAAAAGTCTCCTTAATCTTGGGGATCATCGTGGTTTCATCTTTCTTAATTATATATTATAGCTTCCAGACCCAAGTTTTTAAATTAAGGTTCAAAACCCTAAGATGCCAAACTCATCCAAAGCTAGGTTATGTATGCTTCCTTTCAATTTGTAAACGAGAGACAAATTAAAGAAACCAGGTGAACAAACAATATTATTCAAAGACTATACCTTTACTTTTTAGCTGGTCCAGTTAATTGTCATTTTCTCACGAAGAGCATGCAACTTTTATCAAGCAGCGATTATCGCTTCGCATGCATCATTAAAGTTGTCAAATTAACCCTATGATCCTTTTTAAGTAATTTAAACTAAAATTTGAGCAGATGCATTGTTTCGGTCATATCCTTCAATTTCTGTAAATGTTTTCCGACTGAAATTTTCCCGAACTGCCGTCTTGTATATACAGAATTGCAATCTATACAACAACCGATCATGTGATATGCAATCAGAGAGTCAACTAAAACCAAAAAAATAATTGCGTTCTGGTGTCTGGACTTGCGTTACTTATTCCACATGTTGACATCAGTGTTAGGAAAATGAGGGATAAAATGTACGCAGTGTCTGTGCTTCTCGTTTTGTCGTTAATGAAACCCTACGTAGGATATCGATTATGCGTTTTTTTGCGGGCCAACTTTGAAATTAATGTGAAAAAAGTGTCTTTTCGTGGCGCATCCTCTTTTTTTTTGGGGTGAAAATGGAAATTCTGCTTTCAAAGTATACTCAAAAGGTAGAGTAAAATCTGAACTAATGTATTCTGCGTTAATACGGAGAGAAGATTCTTCCACACAATAACCCACTAAAAGCTAAAAAGAAATGGTTACGAAAAAGAGTATATGCAACCTTCTTATATCTTAGGTTATATATGCAAGTTTCTGCTTTAGGACTCCAAAATCAAATCAATAGTATTATGAATCTGATAGTATTTACGTATACACACACACAATAAACCTAAATAAATATAATGTAAACTGTGAAGAAAATTATATGCCTGGGATTTCTTTTCCCGAGAAATTATGTAGCGGAACAGATGCTTTGTACCATTTATTCTGTTTCTACTTTCTACTCTGTTACATTAATTTTCATCCATTCTTTTTTGTTTTTCTCCCTCTTATTTATTAAAAGGCTGAGATAGAAACATCATAAATGCAACAGAAAATCTGTTGGGGTAGGTAGCAGGGGATGGGGGAAGTCACGTGAGGAAAGGCGTGAGTGGAGTAATGATGAGAGGATAGTCAGACAAATGACGTGAGATGACCGTAAAAGTAATAATGAAATGTATTGGAAGAAGCAGAAGAAGAGACCAATCATGACCATGATGAAGAGCTAGTAGGAGTTGTAGACCACTAGGGTAGACAGAGAGAGGGTGGAGATTATGGGAGAGATTTTGAGATAATCTACGATTAATGGTATATATAATGTGTTCTTAAAAGAACCAAGGGATGCGTGCTTGTGGTGTGCACGGAGGAGGAGGAGGAGACGGAGGGGGGGCCTAAATGGGATGGGGACACAGCGCAGCGTCCCAAGGAGACAATTCTCGTAGCTGCAATCATTTGTAGATGCATGGCATCTTTATTACTATCCTCTTCTTCATGTTTCTTTCTTGCTTTTGAACGAAATACTTTAGGTTCTCTACCCACGTTCTTGGTGGGGTTCTTTTGGATCCATCTTCCAAAGCTCGAAATTATTGTGAATTGATTGTCTAATATTTTTGTTTCGGTCCATCCATCTTTTTGCTAGGCATGCATGGGCACATTTCACATCCTATAAAGCAACTCCAACCCAAGGCATCTATATCTATACATTCAAACCTAGATCTAAGTTCGTTCGCCTTTCACACCACGTTATGTTTATTATAGCAACATGCAGGAGGGGGAACATAAATTTAACTTCTAATTTGTCTATTTCCTATCAGCATTGCCATAATTCTAGGATACTCACTTTTTAAATAATAACAAACCATATACAGTAGATAAACTCGTAAAAGATAAAAACAAATCATTTATGGCACGTATAAACGTTATATGCTCCTCTCACCCATGACCCATCCCCTCAAAACTCACGATAATAATGGTTGCATCTTTATTACTCATGATATATAGTACGTACCTCTTGATTATGCCATTAATTAATTATTAAATTCATACGGTAACAATACCCGACATTAATGATAAGTCACGGCTTAAGAAATTGTTTCTCTCACTACACAACTTTGGACCATAGTCTCTTCCCCATCTCCAACCTCGCACAATGATCCATCGTGCTAATTAATTACAGAAAGACAGACCAGGGGACTCGAAGTTAAGAGAGTAGGTCTAACAAAAGTCAATCTCAATGATCTGATGTAAAGCAAAGCAAAGTTTGTTTTTTATTTGGTAGGAGTGATGTATCTACTATATATCCACTCTATCATGTATAGATGGAATTATATACAGCTGCCGGAAAAGCTGTCAAATATTTGAGCCAGAGGGAAGTAGACTGAAGATGGAACACATCATCTATTTCTATTTTATGATAACCTATGTATTTAATAAATAAAATTTTTAAAAAATAAATAGATAAATATTTGTGAAATAAAATTAGAATAGGGTAATAGAAATGATAATCTAGACCAACCGAAAAGCAAGCGAAAGGTAAACGTACGATGGCATTGGCACTGGTCCTAGCTAGACGTAGTGTGAGGGTGCTGGAAAATTTAGAAAAGAGAGAAGGAAAATTAGTGAAGACAGGAAGTCAATTTTCTCGGTGACTTCTCGAGGCCTACTACTGCCTTTGTCAGTCTACTCTGTGGGGTTATGTCTTGATGTGTTGTTTCTTTTCATGCAACTCAGTCTCAGCATCACAACTGATTTTTGTTTAATATGCATATACATACATACCTGAATACAAAATTTGTGTTATCTTAAATTTGAGCCAGCGTTTTATTATTAGATTTCACTAATTAGGGACCAGGATTGTGGTGAAATTGACAATTAATTTGATAAAGTGAAAATTCAAATTAATTCTCAATCCAAAATTTCTAGAACTTTACAAAATATAGGAGAATAGTTCGTAAATGCAAATTAACAAATGTAAAAAAAAAGATTTATAGGAGATAGAAACTAGAAAAAATCATTTAATAACGAATAATACTAACTCAAAGTAGAAGCCTTTAATTACTTTAAAGACGATTTAAGTCTTAAAAGGTATCAGCAACATATATTTAGTAATAAATAAAATAATGAGTGCATCTGAATATTTGTTTCTCAATTAAAATCTAGGCAATAATACTATTATAAGGTTATTGAATTTTATAATTACTAATTTGAGTTCCTTGAATATTATTGTGGATAATTGTTGTTCACATCTAAAAGAATTAAAATTTTAAAAGTGTAAATCTAATTTAGGGTTTATTGCTGAATTTCATTAAATTAATGATTCTTAAGAAATTAAATTCAAATAACATAAATCTAACTTTAAAGATTATTATATAATGTTGTTGGTTTTATGGATAATATAAGAGCCAAATTTTAGTTATAATTCATAAAATTAAACTTAAGCTAGAACAAGAATTTGTTTTTGGGTTAAAGTTACATTGAAAATAAGATGGGAATTAAAAGCGTAGTAAAGAATTAATTTTTAATGAAAAATGAAAAATAAAAGCTCAATTTTAACAATTAAAAGATTTTTAAAAAATTAATAATCAAAATACTTAAAGAACTAATAGATATTTAAGATGTCTTTTTATTTTCATATTTATTTAAATTACATTAACAAGGGTATTATATTGAATATTGCAAGTAGATTGAGCAAAAGTCAGGATTTTATAGAATCTGTATAGCTCGATTAAAATTTGTATCTGTCCAACAAGTTTTAAATAAGAATGTTACAACTTGAACATGGTCTTCATTTTCCTTAAAATTTGCATGTAAATCACTAACATAGGGCATAATATGTATGGGTGAAGAGCAAGCAATAGTGGGCATCAAACATATAATGATGACAGCATTAAATACTATGTCTTATTGGGAATTATTAGCTTAGCCTCACATAACATAATGATTCCTTGCAATGTATTGCTCATTATAACAGGCTATATCACAGAAATTATGTCTGCCCATGCCCTCCTAAATGATGACTTCCAAAGGAATTTGTTTCGACAATGCCGTGTCAGTGAACAGTGATGCTGCTGCCTAGTTGTAAATTAGAAGATAGGCAGCCCTGACAAGAGAAAATTCAAAAGAAACCAGTAATTATGACACCATGTCCTAAGCCAGCAATTTACGTAATAGTTGGCAGGTTGCCTAAACTTGAGGCTAAAAAAGCAAGTATCTTAATCAAAACTTGTTATTATATTTTTATGATTGTGTGATATATAATATATAAAAGACATCAACTTTATGATCATCCCTTTTCTGATTCTGGGATATGTCTGGAAAGGAAGAGACATGAAACTCTAGTATATTGCATTCTTTTATGACCGTGTTGATAATGATAATGATGCACTTATAATAATTGAAAAAGTTTCTTCCTTGTATTCTTTTGCCTCTATTTTGTGTCTCGAAGCTCATTTCGCAATCAAAATGACGATGGGACTGATGTATATCATAATTCTTCCCCATCATCACCTGGTTAATTAATTGCAAAGATAAGCCTTAACTTCATCAAAATCATCTAACTCTTCCATTGTTCAAGTTACATAATGAAGTCAAAATTCCTAGCACAAGTTCACGTTCTTCAAGCCTTGACGCTATAATCACAATCATCCCAGGGACGGGAAAAAGCATCATATTAGAGTGACTTGCAACTAATCTACTTAGCAGGCTAGCTAGTTCGGCTAAATATAGTTAACTCAGCTTAGCTTAAGTCAACTGTTATTAGTTGACTTGTTAGGTATATGTAAATTTTTTTTTTGAGCCAGATATTTTTCTTCCAGTAATTATACATAAGACTAAAAAAAAGAAAAAGAAGAAGCTTTTCTGTACATCAATGGAGAAGGTTCTATAAACTTGTGCTGGGTTTGGTGGTCTTGTTCATGATATCAGAGCATAGAATTTGTAGGAGAGCCCAACAAGTCAGAAGGGGTTGAACAAGAGAGCAGACGGAGATTTTACTTCTATTGCTAAGCTCGGACTATTCTGGTATGGTTCTAGTTACAGCTTCTTTAATAGGGAACAATTGAAGTAGGGCCATGAGGATAGCTCTTGGTGCAAAGTGCAAGCTAGTGTTTGTGAATGGAAAATTGCCCATGCTAGAAATTTAGTATAACAAATTTTGAGTTGAGCTGCTTCAAGTTTATAAAATACTCAGATAGTCACTACTGAAGATAAGCAACTGGGGAGAAACAAAGTGTGAAGAGCTGAATAATAAGTTGGAAGAGATGCTGAGAATGTTGAAGGGAAGTGAGGTGATGCCTCATGGATCTTTGACAAGAGTAGATAAGTGAGGAAATTTAGATCTTTCTCCAAATTTTGGGCTCCATAATGTTTTGTTAATACCAACCTTTAAGTTCAACTGTGCTACTTGTTAGCAAATTAAGACAGAACCAGAAACTTATTTCGTTATTTGTTCTAACTTCTATCTTTTGCAAGATCTCAAGACAGTTTATTAGGTGTCAGGACGGAAGAAGAGGGTTTGTACAAAATTTCTGGAACAAGCTTCGAATCAGTTACAAAAGCACTTAATGATGTTGTTATAAGCCAAACTTCGAAATTACCTTGTTTAAAAAAGATATGAAAGGCACAATGAGAAATAAAGGATTTTTTTTGATTAACTCAGTAATATCAACCTAAAGCGAAAGCTATACTGGATGTTTTCGGTCTAGAACTACTCACTACAATAAATTAGGCTACAGGCAACAATTTAAAGTATAATCAATTTGTAAAAAATATCACGCATTATTAGGTAATGGGCATCATTATTTGTTACATTTTCAATTATGTGCCTGTAAAAATGTTCTCAAAACCTTTTTACAACTTTATGATTAATTCGTAGTACTGAGTCACTTAATTCGAAAGTTGACGCATTCAAAGTTTTCACTATTAAATCGGTCAAAAATAGTTCGATTTTTAAACACACTAGTTTTTTGTTATAAAAAAATATAGCCCATTCGCCAAAAATGTCTTGGCTGCAAAAAGTATTTCATATTTAAACAAATGTAGCTAATAATCTTGACTACAAAATATAACGTTTTGGCTATGAAAAATAATTTGTATTTAAAACAAATGTGGCTAATAGTCTTTAAGAAAGCCCACAAAATATTTTTTTTTTGGAGTACTACTTCATTAGGCTATGATTTAGAAAATTTGTAACAATATACTTACTTTTTAGCGACAAATTCTAAAGTTTATGAAAAAGAAACTAGCCAATAGATATATTTCTTATAGTGATTGCTACATATGTGAATAAAAATTACTGAAAGAAAGTTAGGGAAGTAAAACCTTTGGTAAAATCAGACATCAAAGAGAGGAGATATGTAAGAAAGAGTTTTGAAGTTGAAATAAAATTTAATTTTAGTAAAAACTAAACCATAAATTTTGATAATGAATTATATTTATTTGAATAGTATATGATTTTTAAGACCTTAAACTAATGGAGGCATGATAAATACACTTACGTTTATGTTTGCATAAGAATAAGGAAATAGCCCAGTAAATGGTATTTATTGGTATCCATCAGTTATTACATCACCATATTTTAATAGATATAAAAATTATAAGGACATGTTTTTTAATTTTACATTCTAATAAGTAAAGGAGTAATTCTTTTGTATTAAGTTTATCTAAAAAAATTCCAAAGTGAATTCTCATATTTATTTAAATATGTCCTTTGTCATCATCACCTTCTATTTTTAGGTGTTGAATAAAACTTTAAAATAAAGAACTCAAATCTCTCGTATTACTTTTATTCTAATTATAATTTTAGATCTCTAGAGAGGAAGGTAGTAAGTGTATTGACCTACTGACCCAATAAGTCATATATAGATATAATATGTTGACATTGTTGCTCCCTACTTCCTCTCTCTCTATATTGTTTATATACTAATATTTTGTCTTTATATTTGATCTGTTCAGACAGACACTTATACAAGGTCTTTAGGTCTTAAGCATGTTGAAATTGTCTTAGTGGATAATGATTGGGATGAGGGACAATTGCATGTTATTGGATTATATGTTCTTTATGGTATTAGGTAAAAATTCATAACATAGTGTGGTGTGATGTGATTTTCTTTGCTTGGTTTCATGGTAGTTATAATATTTGGTTATGATATTTGATTTGATGCAGATTGTTGGGACCCGATCCGGGAACCGGATCCCAACCGGACTAACGAAGAGCGGAACAACCAGAACGAGGCAAATAGCGAAATGCGGAAGCCAATAG
>JANPWT010000004.1:30335263-30346555 GCA_024678245.1 Erythroxylum densum
TTGTTGTATAGACACATGGATCCTGGCTTTTGGGAAGGTCCCGGAATAAAAATTTTTGTTTTCCGCACCGTGGGCATATGATGCTCACACCAGGATTTTCCTACATACATTGATGTTCTGCTTTTGTGTTTATGATCAACCATAGTTTATGATTTGTTTATGAATGTTATTGAGTTGAAATGGACCTAATAATGAAGAGGAAACAAAGTAGAGAAGATGATCTATGTACAAGATGTGTTACATGTAAAATGTAGGAGTTAAAAATCAGGAAAATTGAAAGAGAATGGTTGGAATATGTTAGCTGTAACGTTTCCACATGCATCTGTATTTTATCCATATCTTAATTTGTAGACATCCAAATGGGATGATTTTAATTTTATATTAACATAGATATATATGGATATATTTTTCATGAAGGAATCAAATTTGAATTTTATATCTAAGGGTTTCAAAATTTGGATTGAAGTTGAGTATAGTGTGCTGTCATGATGTGAGAACAATCTATAGTATTTTAGGTATAACTTGGGTAATAATAAACCAAATTGCATGAAATTGATGTCTTTATGAACTTAAGACATTTGGGAACATTTTTTAAGAAGAATGTATTGCCTAAATACCTCATTTTCTTTATCAAAGGGGATCACCAAGTAGTTTCACAATCGTGAGAGGGATCATCAAGTGGTTGCATAATCATGCACAAGCACAATCGTGCACTACTATCTTCTTACCCTACCTTGGTGTTTTGGACTGAATTGAGGTTTGAGATGAACCTAGATGGTTGCTAAAGTAAGTGGTTAAGTGATTGATAAGTTTAGGATGTTGATTGACATTAGAATTGAAGAATGGATTGACTTGATATGAATGTATCTCAATTTGGAAGTTATGAGTTGTTAATGATATAAAAGTGTTCTTATGAATAATATGAATTAGATATGAATAAATGAAAGAGAATTAGGAAATTGTGTGGATGTATAATGCTAGGAAAGGATTGGTAATTGTATGCTTGATGAATAGATGATTGATAAACTGAGGATAATCAAGTTTCACAAGATATGATATATGGATGATCATAAGATGTGAATTAAGGAAACATATCCGGGATTGTCATTGAGTATGCATTATACATATCACATAAATATATGTATGTGATTGAGTATTCATGAAATTGTGCAAATTAGTAACGTGTAAATGTGTATGTATTGCAAGATATAGAAGGGCAATTAGAACAACAACATCCAGACATTGCCGGGACGCTAAGGCAATAGCTATCTGGAGCATACTGTGAGTAACCTAGATGGTCTCATATTGATTTATTGTTTTGTTTAAATTCTGAATTGAATTATTATGTAATGTGAATGTGTTGATTCTAGATATTGAATGTCCCAGGCATTTGAAGCATGAATAATATATTGGAAGTGCTCATTCTATGTGAATTTGATATAATATTTGATAACTTAATTGTTGAATGTCGGATCAAGGTCCAATGGTTAATGTGAATGTGAATGCGAAAGAAAATTGAGCACAAGTGAATGATTGAATACATATGATGCATTTAACTACATGAATGCATGATAACATAAAGGCAGTTGTGACCAGAGTCGCTAATGAAAAAGAGCTTAAAGCTCAAAATATGGTAAGAGCCTCTAGCTCACAATGTATAATGTGTGGTATACCCCTAACAGATAAAGGACAATTATTAATGAACCTAGTATTTACAATGGATACGGGACAGTGAAAAAGGCACTCGGTCAGAACAAAGTAATAAATGAAGTATGTAATGCTACAATGTATATTTAGTTTTATGAAATGAAAATGAGGAATTGGGTTTTTAAATATTGTGATACTTATGTTTTAATGACGATGCTATGATTACGTTAGTGACATGACTGCTCTAACATGTCACCCTTATAGGGCACGTACTCAGATATCCTTTAGAATGTCGAGTATGTGTCCTATGAGAGTGAGATGCCACACTCACCTAAGAAGAAAATGAGTGGAATGAGAAAGGCAATACGAGAAACTGTTCAAGTCACATTCAAAAAGGTGAACAACTTAAGCATGACACCAAGGAAAATGAAGGATAAAAACTGCAAAAGTCTACGGATCCTTATTGACCACTAATTCCATATCTAAGTCGCCTTAAGGAATTGAAACAAGATGAGCATTTTCCCTATCTATATCGCATACTTCTAAGGTTAATTTTAATTTGTCCTTGTTAGATATGATTAGGAACAGTCCTGTTTATGACAAGTTCTTCAAGGAACTAAGCACCAAGAAATAAAAGTTTAAGCCTAACGACAAAGGTGTTAGTTTCAAAAGTAGCAAGTGCAATTCTAGAACCGCATTTACCCCCTCAAACTGACAGATCCAGGACGTTTTATCGTGCAAGTATCAATGAGTAATGGTGATGAGCTTTTGGGTATGCTTAATCTTGGAGTAAGTAGAAATCTTATACCTCACTCTATTTATAAGAAATTGGATTTAGGACAGTTAAGACTTACGAATATGTGTTTGCAATTAGCTGATAGGTCAATTTGTTATCTGAAAGGAATAATGGAGGACATTTTAGTGAAAGTTGGAGAATTGATTATTCCCATAGACTTTGTTATCCTAGATATGGGGGAAGTGAAGGAGAAAGAAAAGGAGCACTCCAAGGCCTTTTTTGGCCACGATTTGATCGATGTGAAGAATAAGAAGTTAACCATTACAAATCTTAGGAGAAATAGTAGAATTTTCATTCTTTAATGTTAAACTTGCTCCTACTACTACTGTTTCTGATGGTTATTCTTTTGTTGATCATATTAATGCTATATATTTTGATTTTGCATTGTAGGAAGAAGAATATAAGAAGTTGGACTTAGTTAAAGAGAGAAATGAATGTTGCCAATTACTGGTCGATGCAACTGAGGAAGAGGTTGGCGACTTCTTGAGGAAAGTCCCAACGAAAAGAAGAAAGTAGTGGACTCAATCACTTTGAGTGATCCATATATAGCATAATGGTGGAGGTGTCTAGCTAAAAGACGTTAAAGAAGCATTAAATGGGAGGCAACCCATTAAATTTATGTTTTTTTCAATTAGTTGTTTGTTGTTTCTGTTTAGTGAAACTTAACTTAATCTATTTTATTTGTGTGCGTAGGCCTACATTTCAATCTATTCTATTTGTCTTCCTCACATATGTTCTCCTCTCCTCTATGTAGTGTGCCATGCTTCACACTGCATCGATGTACTTACTGCCCACACTTTCGTATCGTATTTCTATCCTTGTTCTTCTTGTATTATTTTTAATGCAGGGAAAGACTTCATGGGCCTTTTTGATCATCATATAGCAATAAGTACATTCTTGTGGTAGTAGATTATATGTCTAAATGGGTAGAAATAGTGTTATCCTTAACTAATGACGTTAAAGTAGTATTGATGATATATGAATTTTTGTTTTAGGAGGTAGGCATAGATGGTGCAAAGATTTGTAATCATTTAATGTCACATAATTTCATAGATGCTTCTAAATATTGGCCGAATCCTTTCACTATAGGTCATATGCATCAGTAACAATATATTATATATTCCTAGGTGTTATAATATATAAACATGAATATACTACAATAAATGATCTAAGAAGTCAATCCCTAGACAAAAATTCCGAGGTATAACACAGGTAAATCCCAAAGTTGTCACTTTTTTATCAATAAACATATATAATCAAAATGTTAGTTAATTACTATAATTCAACCCAGTACTAGTGTATAATAAAGAAAATAACAATTTTTCATTAAAAAAAGAGATAAATATAATTATTTTATTACTTTTTTTACAATGAAAAATTATTTTGCATAACTGATAAAATATGCAGACCATAAAATCGTATCATCAAATTCCAAACTTAAGTACACAAACACTTGCCATAAGACATATGTCTATTGCCCCAAATCAATATTTTGTTATGTTATGCAATAATATAATAGAATTGTGACATACAATTCAAACAATATGTCACAAATCACTAATGATATATATAGGTTCTTTTTATCACCATCCTCCCTATTTTCAGAGTCAAATATCATAATCTCCACTACTTCAATCAAAGTGTAGCAATATCACCAATGCTTGTTCTGAATTATTAGGAAAAAACAACTACAAACATAAAAAAATTCAACTCAAAGTCATTATCTAAATCATTATTTCATGCGTTGACACCAATTAAAAATAGTTCCCCAGTTTAAAAATTGATAGCTCTTTATCTTCTATAGATTTATTTTTTGTTATTCTAGCAGTTTTCAATATTTGTTTTGCTTATTTCCTTTCCTTTGGAAGCATATTTAAACTTTTTGTCCCTATTACAACCTTATTCAAAGTCTTTTTTCCCCTTGTTTGTGCATATCTATTTTAGTAGTAGAGATTAGATAAATTTCAAGCTTATGGTAAGTTCACTTTGAATAAAAGATGATGAGAGTACCTCGCCCAAATAGCAAGTACTTGTGTGAATGAGTGATATCCTGTGAGGACATATTTTGGCATCTTTGTAGCATATTTTAAATGAATAATGTTATGTTTTCTATGTTTAATTCATTGCCTTGTATGTGAGGAATTTGAAGTGATAAAATGAGATTTAGTTCAATTTTCTTTATAATAATCCAATTTAGGATTTCTTAGATTTATTGGAAAGATAAGATGGAAAAACAACTTTATAGAAGACAAAGTGAGCTAATTATGACTCAAATATTTTGAAAAGTGAAGAAGTTGGTGGATCAAAACAGAAAAAATGCCAAACTTGCACGTAGAAAAGGCACCTCTATTCAACGAAGGTCTAAGGAGCTAAGAAACAGAGCAAGACTAGTGTTAAGAGTTAATCTTAGATCCATGCTAAACTTGTATTGAATTTACAAAGAGAAATAATACAAAATTGATATCAATTACAACTTGGTGTTAGGTACTAGTCACATCTTGTCCCAAGAAGAGCAAAAGTTTTTGAACAAGATGAGTGCTAGTATCACCTTCTCGTTTATTCTCTTCCCTGCTTCTCCTCACTCCTAATTTCACTCCTATAATATGAAGAAGAGGTTTTAGTGTAAATATTAGCCCAATAATTTGCGAGAGACCAAGCAGAACAGAACACCAACAATCAGTGCTATTGATGCTGAAAGGACATGTGGCCTTTCCTTGCCTAATTTCTTTCCCAGCACTAACATTCGAAGACTTGCATGTAGTTGTCTTAAAATATGAAAACAATTAATTGCTTACAAACACTCTTGATAAGATTACAATAAAATTTTCTGATATGGTACGAGAATTAAACCATTTTTTGGTTCTGGGTATGAATTCTTCTTTCCACTTATGTCAACATTTTTTTTGACATCCTTAGGTGGTAGCTCTTTTGTTAACTGGCTTTGACTAAACCATTCTTATGTATTTTGTTTCGTTGCTTTGCTATTAACCTGCCATCTTTGAATTTTCAGGCCCACTTTGACTCGATCAAATATGAACAACATTACAGAATTTCGTAATATGGGTTATGGGGCTTCCATTTGGGTGCCTACAGAGTGCAATCATAAAAATTTCAGTAGCTTTTGGGTTGAGGTCTGCTCACTATTATTCATTTTTTAGAGTAACGAATTATTCATTACCCGTACGCCAAATCTGACCAAGTTAATGATCGAGTGTACGCGTTATTCGGTCATGTACATACTTTACCTTTCACTCGTCCATATGATTTTCACCCCCAAACTACTAAAACTCCACTCGACGCATAGGATGAAGACCGTAACCAAGTAGCTTCAAATCACCCTAACCTAGTACATCCTAACTACTACACTAGTATGTACTTTTTACCATCCATCCTAAGTATACCCATAAGATCTTTCAATGTGTAGACTTCAAAGGCCTTGAGTTCATTGCCTTCTCTCACAACCTCTCTTACATTTATGGAAATCCAGCCACAAGTATCACCACACACCAACATTGTCCTCCCCTCCACAAATATTCTTTTTGCAACCACAACCCATTTGTTCGATGCCACAAGTGAAAAACATGCACCACATATGTACTAGCAGTTACCCTTTGGTGACCCTTCAACAAGAACCACCCTCAGATGCATCATGTGGTTAACCACCCACAAACCAGAAGAAAACTAAAAAATCGACCCAAACAGCAAATAATAAACAAGAAAGAGACCAGAATGTAAATAGAAAGGGGGACCTAAAAGAATTACCACTGAATCTGACCATCATCACTGTTACCACCAATTATTTCCTTCCATTATCATATCCTATTTAGAATAACTAAAAGAATAAGGAATTAAGAGTTGAAAAAGATCTTATCTTGCTTACCAATAATTGGCAAAATAGCTGACAGTAAGCAATTCAATCTGGTTCTCAATTTCAATAGTAAAGAGACTTGCAAAAGGAGACAGACAAGGAGATCACAAACATCTAGATATGGAATAGGAATTTTATTGGAAACTAGGGAACTACAACTAAATCAGTCACAGATCTAATAACTATAAGGAATATACAAAAAGAAGATCGTAAGAAGAAGAATGTTCAAAGATTTATGGCCAATGAAGTAACCAGAAAAATACGAAAAGAACATTATGATAAAGGGCAGCAAAAAAGTAACACGTGACTGGGAAAAAACTTGGACCTTAATAATATGTTATCCCTCTAAATAAGCAGAAAATAGAAAGGCCAAAGCAATATGTCAGCTTTGCGAACTCGTTCAGGG
Organism: Erythroxylum densum; assembly: GCA_024678245.1. Taxonomy (NCBI): domain Eukaryota; kingdom Viridiplantae; phylum Streptophyta; class Magnoliopsida; order Malpighiales; family Erythroxylaceae; genus Erythroxylum; species Erythroxylum densum. The sequence goes on from JANPWT010000004.1 coordinate 30,341,981, forward strand.
ACATAGCTAAAACAAAATAAATGGGACTAATAACTTATTATGTAATCCATTTCATAACTAAAAATAAATAAATGGGACGACTAATAACTTATTATGTAATCCATTTCTTAAATTACTGTAAGTCAAATAAGAATCAAACAGTTTTTCCATAGAAGCTGGAAAGATGCGTTATGTACAGAGAGGCAATCATTTGCCTACTTGCTTCACTACAAGTCTAACTTCCATATATAAAAAGCATAATCTCCTGATGGCATACAATAATATCCCCAATAACATTTGATAAGCAGTATTTAAAAGATTATAATCACCTCGTATAGCTGAGAATGTGGCAGATGGCAAAACTCCAAAGCGCAAAAGCACCATAAATGCAGGTAATACTTGCACAGAATTTCAAATGTCATAATTAGGATATCTCCAGTAAATGAGGACGTCTACAAGTTCGCTTCCCTAATTCAATCTCCTCCTCCTAGGTGCACGAGAATCACCGCTGTCGACATCTGTGCCTCTTGAGGCATCGTTTCTCCTTCGGGAAGAAGTTGAAAGGGAGACAAGAGAATCAATTTCCATGGCCGTGTCCATTTGACTCTCTGAGTTTACTGCAGCAATGCTTGAAAAAGAATCTCTATCATCGACAGGTTGAGGCTGCTCTCTGTTCCTCCCAACATAATGATTCCTTGCATATGCCTCAACTATCCCTTCTGCAGAACTCAATGGATTGGGAAATGAAGAGAGAATTGAAGATCTTTGTGAGTGTGACTGCATTCTCCGCAGTAGAAGTGGGTGAAGCCTGCGGGTAGGCCCTGTCTCAGGGTTAGTTGTGCCGCTGGGAATTAACTCTGATATGTCATCAGAAGGCGTACTTGGATTTTGCTCAGCGCGTATTCCCCTCAATGTCATTATCCTATTTAGAAAGTTATTAGTCCTATCTGCAGTTTCACGGGCACCATTTAGATCCTGCAAAGTAGTTAAATCCCGAATCATATCAAACCTACTTCCAAGACGCCGAATCATCTCTTCTACTGGGAAGTTAAAAGAACTTTGAATGCTTTGCCTCAAGCTCTCAACTCGCCTAGCATGGGGCCTAATAGGGATCTCGAGAGTTGGATCCTCCTCAGGTTGGCGAGTGTTACTCCCACGGCCATAAATTGGAGTAACATTCTTGATGGTCACTTCTCCCTTGCAGACTGGGCATTCCTTTGCATCTGAATACATATGTAACCATCGATACAGGCATGCCCAACAAAATAAGTGACCACAACAAGTGACAACAGGATCTGTAGCCAAATCCAAACAGATATTACAATCAAAGAAGCTCCCATCATTGCCAATTCCCTTTTCAACATCAGTCTTTTTCTCCAATACCTGATTTTCCAAATATCCATTGTTGTTTTCACACATTTTGGAGACCTCATCCCTTCTTCCTTCAGCAGTAACACTACCCTCACCAGTCTGCAATGTGCTCATATTGCCAGAATTGCCTAACAATTGATTCAATTCCACTGAAAGGGATTGTGTTTCATGTGGAATTTGAACTTGCCGCTGTCTCCACCGCTGTTGAGTTCTAATTCTAACAGCTTCCCTTATTCTCTCAATAGGGTCATCAACAGCTGCCCTAATTCTCTCAATAGGGCGATCAACAGCTTCCCTAATTCTCTCAATAGGATCATTATCCCAATCGTCCAAATTCACCACTTCACTTGGCACCGATCCTGATGCTATCTCAGGACCAGGCCCCAGGTTCAAATCAAGGTTCATGATATCAGATGTTGCATCACCCATGAGACCACAGAATTTCAGATCAGAAAACCTGAAATTAAGCAAATTGAGCAAACTCATATAAAAATTCAAGCCTTCTCACGAATGCAAAACTCTCAGATAAAAACCTTACTTAATAGCACTCCCAAAAAATCCTAGATAAGCAGCCCTAACTTAACCACAAGAAGAAGGAACCAACTTCACGACAAAATTCAAGGCCAACAACATAAACCAACCTTTTTCGCAAACAACAGAAACCCAGATGAGAAAACCCCTACAATCACCTATAAGTTATCAAATGAAATGAAATACCATCACTTTATAATCAATTGTAAGATCCCCAAATTACCGGTATGATCAAACCCTTTATCTTCGGTCACCAAGATGACAACTTTAAAGTCAATGATTTTACAACAGATACTACAAATGGGATAAAAGTCTAAAAATTGATAAAATGAAAGTGGCGAATATTGTAAAAAATCAGACTCCAAAAGAGGCATCATAATAACAGACCTGGAACAATAACAAACGACGGCTACAATCAGCTTGCAACGCTCTTCAGACTTTGAGTCAAGTTGGCTCCGAGTTGACTCACCATTCCCTGTTCCATCCTCTTATTATCAATCTCATCTATCTGGCTGAACACACACACACACACAGAGGGTGAGAGGGACAGAGAGCGACGAAGCGCGAGAGAGAGAAACAGAAAACGATTTGTGTAAAATGTGAACAGAAATCTCTAACCAAGACTCCAGAGAGAGAGGGAGAGAGAGAGAGAGAGACTTATCTACAACCCTGCGTAGATTTACTTTTTGGTTTTGGACGATGATGAAATTGGGCCGTGTGATGATAGTATGGCCCATCACGTTCACCATACCTTAATAAATAGAAGCTAGACGGTTCAGATTGACTTGATAAAGGGCAACAAGATAAGTTGAGTGGTGGATGCGGCAAGATGCCTCATTGGGCTGATGATATTTTGCTTTATCGTAAGATTCATATGACAGCAAATTAGAAACTGGTTCAACAATAATATTAACCTATTTCTAAACAGTTTCGAAAGAAAATAAAATAAAATCAAGCATGTGATATAAATTTAGAATAATATAATGGGATAGGATGACTTGAAAGGGTATGGAATAGGATGATTTCAAAGGGTAATATAATGGGATAGAATGATTTCAAATTGATCATATTTATATTATAAAATTGACTAATTAAAAATATATTTTAAAAATTAATTTAATTTTTATGTTTAATTTAATAAAAGATAGTATACTAAATTGAAGGTGTAAAATCTTTTTCATTCAGTTCAGTAGATGTCATTGATATATATATATAATTACAATAGCAAAGAGGTTAGTATATACAAATATATTTTAGGGATGCTAATTATCTTTACTAATTAAGTTGATTTTACAAGGACTTTTTGTTACAACTGAACCAGATTTGCTGGTGGTAGGATAGACTTTGTCCTTATCTCTAATACCCTCCCTCAAGAGAAACTGGTTGGGGCAAACAGAGAGCTTGTTGTGAAGAAAGAGAAACCGAGTTGTTGGTAACGACTTGGTAAAAGCATCTTCAATTTGATTAGTCATGGAGATGTATCAAATGCATAACCATTTGTTGGTTAATTGCTCTCGAACAAAGTGAAAATCGCTTTCAACGTGCTTGGTATGCCTATGAAAAATAGGATTTGCAGCTAGATAAGTGGCACGAATATTGTCACACCATAGCACTGGAGGGGAGGAAGGCTGAGCACCAAGTTCAGTCAAGAGTTTTTGAATCCATAGCAATTCAGCAGTGGTGTTGGCCAGATTGCGAAAGTTAGACTCAATGCTTGAGCGAGGTATTGTACGTCGCTTTCGAGAGCTCTAGGAAATTAAGTTAGGACCAAGATAGATACAAAAAGGCCCTTGAGATCAGCGATCATCACGAGAGGTAGCCCAGTCAAAATCTAAGTAAGCATGAAGTGACATTGTAGAGCTTCGTCGAAAGAGAAGTCCATGCGTCATTGTGCCCTTTATTCATTTGATGGCAGTCCAGTGACTCTCTGTTGGTGCTTGCATGTATTAACACACCTTGTTCACCGCGAAAGAAATCTCCGGTCTATTTATTGTGAGATATTGGAGAGCGTCAACAATACTGCGATATCCAATAAGGTCAGAATACGGAGTGCCAGAGGCAACAAGGTTTGTAGAAGATGCCACTAGGGTAGATGTAGGTTTTACTGAGTCCATCTTGCTACGAATTAATAGATCATTAATGTATTTATGTTGACATAGAAAAAGACCAATAGGGCTACGAGTTGCTTCAATGCTAAGAAAGAAGTGTAAAGGGCCTAGATCTTTCATGGAAAAAAATGAATTAAAGATGAAACAATAGATGTAATTTCTGTTTTTGAAAATTCTGTAATGATGATGTCATTGACATAAATCAGAATGAAAATGACAAAATGGCAATTCGTATAATAAAGAAAGAGGCATCAACTTGTGATTCATGAAATTGCATTTGGAGAAGATGAGACTGAAGCTACATAAACCATGCACATGGCACTTGCTTAAGATCATACAAAGATTTATGAAAACGACAAACATAATTTGGAAAACGAGGATCAACAAAGCCAATTGGTTTCTGCATATAGACCCATCTTTAAGAGCACCGTGAAGAAAAGCGTTAGAATCTAACTGTTTGATTGACCAATTTTACTTAATCGCTAATACAAGAACAAGGTGAATGGTTATTGGCTTGACCACGGGACTGAAAGTTTCATCATAATCAAGGCCATGTTGTTGAGTGAAACCCTTTGCCACCAAACGT
>JANPWT010000004.1:30369542-30379709 GCA_024678245.1 Erythroxylum densum
CTTTTTATTAGCCTATTTAACCTTTTCTCCTTATTATAACACTTATTAAAATCCTTTTGATTTTTTCTTGCATATATCTATTTTAGTAATAGAGATTAGATAGTCTTCAAGTTTATGTAGAGTTTAATTTAAATATAATATGATGAGAGTAACTCACCATAATTTCAAACAATTGTGTGAATGAGTGATATCTTAGGAGGACCTGTCAATTCATAGTATTTTAACTTATTAAAGGAGGTGAAATATTATTTACTTTATCTTATTTTTATTGTGATTTACTTATGAAATGTTATATGTTAAATGTTTATAATTCTTTTGAGACTCGAATTTGTATATCTTATGTTTTTTACTATAGAGCTAAATAATGAGTTCAGGTCAAAATTTATGGGTAGCATTTAAATATATCCTTAGGAGACTATAACTCTTGCACTAAGGACTCTTTAGATTTATGGGCTTATAGTATATGATAAATTTTGTTGTATCTATTAAAAGTTGAATTATTTTTCTTTATTTTGATTATTATAGGTCAATAGTTAATTCTTTTTTTTTCTTGAGGATAAGTAATAAGTTAAGTGTGTGATAGTTTGATAGGTTGATAGTTTACATATTAGTTAGGGTTAATTTACTTGGTATTTGAAACCTTTATAACAATTTTATGTAGATCCTATTATTTTTCATATGTTTAGCTCATTATCTCATAGGTTATAAATTTGAGGAAATAACACTAAATTTAGTGTAATTTTCTCTATCTTTATCCAATATATGAGATTTTAGACTCATCTTAAGGTTAGGAAGAGGGACATCAATCTTGTAAAGAATTCGGGAGCTAGTTCTAACTAAAAAATGTTGAAAAATAGACATGTTAGGGGAGAAAAGAATATTAGGTGCCTATCTTTTAAAAAGATCTAAGAAGATGAGAAATAAAAAGAAAATGACAACAGAGTTGATTGTAGACTGGCGCTAGACTCATATTTAGCTTATAAGAGAAACAATACAAAATTGGAAACAATTTTATGTCGAACGTGATAGTTGTAGATTGCATCGTTTTTTGTGGGTAATTTAGTTTGTATTTAGTTGTTAATTTGATTGTTTAGTTCATGTTTTAGTTAGAATTATGTTAGTAAGTAGATATTTGTGTTTTAAGTGTTTTATAGGTTAGAGTATGATTTTGAGCTTCAATTTTATATTTTTCAGGTGCCTTAATGTGTTTGCTAGTATTTTAGGGAAAAAAGTGGAAACAGAGAAGATTAGGAGAAGACCCAGGAGCTAACCTAGGGTCATGATCGTGATAAGAGGGTGATGGAGGTGCCACGATTGTGACAAAAGACCAAAATCTTGGCCATGATCTTGCCACTAAGAGCCACGATCATAGCATGTGTGTGGGTAGACATAAGGATTAAATTTTCAAGGGACTTTTCGGACCTTTCAAGCTTGGAAAAGACCTTAGGGTTATCCTAATTAGAAAGACTATCTGAAGGAATGAGATGCAACCCTCACTTCCTTTCCATCACTCTTTTTGGATTCAATACCAAAGTCTATCAATTTTTGTGGAAAGGTAGAACAATATGTTAGGAATCTATCACTTTAAGAATCGCCTCATTTGGAGGTCGGATGAAGAAATTATGGCCAAAAGAATCCAACATGTTTATGTCCTTAATCATTTTGTACTTGTCTTAGAGCAATTGTCATAAACTTCACTATAGATGTCAGATTGATGTCATTTGTGGACAGCTTGAAAAGAGGACTTCTAGATATACAACTTTCATGAAGAACTCAAAGTGAGATTATGCCTCTAAAAGGAAAAATCACAATTTACTCTAGTTGTCCCGTAAATGTCCGTTAAACGGACAAACATGTTCGTTTAATAGACATTGATGCATTGACAAGTCTGGGGTGCTTTCCAGACCCAAGAAGGTCCATTTAACAGACCTAATGTCCGTCTAATGGACATTGGGGTTTCCCAATCCCCTCCAAAGCCTCTCCCATGCTTCTAACATCCATTCTAACACCATATTCACTCATAATCTTTCCAAATTCAACCCTTCTAGTGGAAAACCACTTCATATTCATTTAACTACTAAATACATCTCATTAACACTTGAATCTCACATGCTATCCTAATAGTAGTAACAATTTGCAATTTCAACAAAGAAGAATATGTACAAGCACATTCCATCATACTCAACCTTTACAATAACATAATCATACAAAAAGGAACTTCTCAAATTCTCATTCTCATTTCTAAACAAAATCAATGTTTGAAGAAGCTTTACTTACATATCAACATACACTTCAAACTTAATACAAAATACAAAAGATGCTCATGTTTGATATGCCTATAAAGTTATCCAAATTAGTCACTAACTTAGTACAAAAGACTCCTAGCTATCTTGGAGTTTCCGAATGCCTTACAATGATCTCTAATCTTCCCGTTCTACACCTGAGGAGGGAAAATGATGAATTGAGCTATACAGCTCAGTGGTTAATATATTTATAGTCATTGGCAATGGGTCATACAGTTAAACATATATATGAACATTCATATAGGCATACACTTCTTCTCTCAATCTAGCAATGAAAGTTCAACATGTACAATTCCAATTCACATTTCATAATTCAATACATCATCATATAGAACATATTGGATGTAATTTAACATCAAAGCATAACACTCAAATCATCTCATAACTTAGCACATCAAAATGCAAATGCATGAACAATTGGCTCGAGGGTTCTGTGGAACAAAACAGAGAAATCGAAGTTTTCTTCGTGAACGAAACAAGTCCACTTTTCAGATCTCGTGGGTCACAAGCAGGCAGCCAGGAGAAGGCTTTATGTCGACGTGCACATGACTAAGAAACGGTTCCACTCTTGCCTAAACACAATCAATTTTCATGCTCAATTCAATCACAATTTCATATTCTCATGCTTTTACTTCTTGTCATTTAATCAAAATGCCATGATACAAGGCATATCATAATCATACTCACAACTTAATTTTATCAAATGTCATACATCATAATGCAAATTTCCACATCACAACATTTCAAAGCAAGTCATTTTAGCACATAATGCACACACAAGGCATTTTGTTCATTTCATAATAACTATAAATAAATTACGCACCTTATAACTCTTGAAAATCCAAACTCAATTTGGCCCTTCCCCTTGCTTTTGGGTAGGATTTTCTTGATTTCCTAAAACAAACCAATTTTCCATTAAATTCCAATTCAAATGGAAATCCCCCAAAATTTGATAATCACAACAAAATGAAATTAACACAATTCAAGCTCAAACTTAACCTAACCATAGTCTATCGAGGTTAGAAAACCTTAAACCTAGCTTAGAAACCCTAAGATAAAATGGGTTCCTTTAAACCATCTTCTTCAAACACAAAACCCCTTTCTCTCTCTAATACTCCTTCTTTCTCAACACAACCCCATTTCTTTACTAAAGCAAGAAGAAGATGATGAACCTATCTTAAGAAGCTTGATTTTAAGAAGCTTTATTTCTTCTTCTTCCCACGATTTTGCCTTCCTTTCCCTTCTTTCTCCATGATTTTTCTCTCTTTTCTTCTTCTTTCATGTTTTTCTTCTCTCTTCTCTTAGCTTCCACGACAGCTTAAGCTCTTCATCTAATTTTAAGACACAATTTAGCTTATTTTTCCAATTATACCACTCACTCACTTGGCCTTTCCCATTTTGCCCCTTCTTTTGTCTTTTATGTCTCTAACTCCTTAATCCACTTAACACCACATTAATTCTAAGTTCCAATCTTTCCATCAAATTTTCAATCTTTATTCATACCTACTAAATTAATGACCCAATTCTAAAAATAAATAATTAAACAATTAATAAGAAATTTAGAAAAAAAATCAGGATCCAATAAGTTATTTTTTGTGAGTAAAGTGCCTTGGCATGTTGACTATGTTAATTATCTTGCATGTGGCAATTTGTGACCTAACCTGACTTCTCAGGAAAGGAAAAGATTCCTTCACTTAAGTAGTACTACTTTTGGGATGATTTATATCTCTACCAGATTTGCAAGGTTGAAATCATTCGAAGGTGTGTTCTAGAGGACGGGCACGTAAGTATCTTAACCTTTTGTCATGAACTCCACTGTGGAGGCCATTTTGGAGGGAGGAAAATTGCTTCTAAAATTCATCAAGGCGGTTTACATTAGCCCACCTTGTTTAAGGATGTTCATTTCTTCTTCTTAAAAGGTCATAAATCCCAACAAACTGGAAACATAAGTAGAAGAAATGAAATGCCTAACAGTGTGTGTCGAGTGCACTGCAAAATTTACCTGACTCTGCACACTAAAATTTGTAGTTATGGTAAGTTAGTATCGAATTCACAGGGAATGTTTGGTTAATTTTTGTAACGAAATTAATTGATGTAAGGAAAAATATATGAGGAGGTTTTTGGATTTCAAACAATTTAGAAATTAAAGTAAAAGTAAACTATCAAAAACAAATTAAAACCAACAATCGAAAATGAGAAAAGTGTCGAATATAAGTAAGATTCGATCTCGGCCTAAACACGATCAAACATATTCCATCATTCTAACATTTTATAAATATTTTTAGACTATTAATCTGAGACTAATAGAACTCTTTAAAAATCTTAGTTTTCCCTTAGGTTGTGTTTAATCAAGATACAATCATTAATTAAACCTGACTACTGAATAACCTAGGATGTGATCTCTAAATTCAATTTGGCAGCCATATTATGAATTGGAAAACGATCAATATATATAGTAACCTCACACGTTCAGGTTATCTAACCTAAATTATGTTGTTTTTAACAATTAACAATCACTAGATGCTACTCATAAACATTGAAAGTAACAATTATGGATTACAATCAATTTTTTGCATTAGGTTTGAAATAAAACAATCAAAATAACATATTAAGATCATTCATTCCAAAACCAATCAAGTCAATACCAACAACACAATAATCCCCTAACAAATTACAACTTTAAAATAATAAAAATTAGCTTAACCGTGACTTGGTGTCGATAATCCCATTGAACCAGCGTCAGAAAACTAGCCTTCCATCTTCATTTTCATGCTCCAAGAGTGAGTCATTTTCTCCATATGCCCTCTTCTCTCTTCATTGTTCACAATGGGATAATTAAAGATGATGTTCCATTTTGTACTCTCTTCACACTTGCGCTACAGCCCTTCTCCAATGTCTCTAGCCAAGCCGTGCTTCTCCTCTCTTTATTGTGTCGTGCTGTGTATTGATGGGATGAATAAGGTTTTGTGGTTTTTGGTCCATGGCCCTTTGTTCATGCCTCTTTTGTGCATTTAGTTGTTGCCGCCACTGTTCACCTTGATGTGACAAATTAATGTTGCTCACCTTAAAACCTTCCTCTTCACGCATGCTTACACTGCTTGGCCAAATAATGCTCCTAGAAAAGAAAGCTTCTTCACTTGTTTATGTTTTGAGGACCACCACTTGTCAACAAATCAAGGAAAGTTCTGAGCTTAAATGTTGTTGTCTTCATTTTTGTTTTATGCTGATACCAACAAGCTATGATCTCTTTTTATTTTGTGACCTATTCCTTGTTAAACATTTTTGCTCCAATTTTCTTTAGAATATCTTGTCTTTTTAGTCTCAAATATATATCAACATATCCAACCTAGTAGTCAAAACAAATTGAACACAAATTAAGCATTTTATCTTTTAAATAGGATTTAAATCACATGAAAATTTAAGAAAATATAATATAATTCAATCCTATTGATTGACCCCAAGTTTATTATATAAATTGGCAACACTTTCATGGCCTTTACTATACTTTTTGACTCCTAATTCTTGATTTTGTGATTAAATTAATCCTTGAGTGTGCACTTTTATTTTATGCAATTTGATAGTAAAAATTGTCACAATTGGTATTAATTGCACTTTTTAATTTTTAAGAACAATTGATACTGCAAATTGCTATTGTTAATTGTAGGAAACTCAAGAAAAAGGGAGTCAATGTGCTGAATTGAAGTCAACAGGAGAATGGAACCTTCGGGAAAAGTTTGTCACGGTGTGCCCATTTGTCACCATGGTGAAACACGAAGAAATCCAGGCTGAGCTTTCAAGAAAAGTTCACGCGGTGAAGATTAATTCTTTCTCCATGGCGAAGGATCCAGGATTCACACAAAACGTTCGAAAAAAGTACACCGCGACGAGCTTGTCTGTCGTCGCGACGAAACGTTGAAAACCCAAACATATTTGGAAAAATCTCTCATTGTTCTGACCCGACCCGTCGACCCAATATTTAAAAACATGACAAATTAGGTTATAGAGACATGGATATACAGAGAAGAGCTGACATTTCATCTCTCTATCTCTCGGCCTTCATCCATCAACAATTTTTTATTAATTTTTTGATCATCACTCTCATCTTTTGTTGCTGCTTCCATGGGTGCTGTCAGAGTGTTTACAGCTGTGAGTACTCCTAGAGTGATGCTTGGCTCAGCACCATTTCCTCTTGAAGATGTAGTGATGGCTTGAGTTCAATGGGCTTCAAAGGGGATTAGTTCATTTATGTTTAACTACATTGTTATGAACTCCTGAGTTAGGATTTATGCTTTGTAGTTAGATTTTCTTGATTGTAGTTTAATCAAGTATTGAACAATGTATTGTGTTATAGATTGGTTGATGTAGAACTTTGAGCTTTAATATATAAAGTTTCATATATGTCTTTTTGGTGATTGTGTTGATTCTCTTTTATCTACCTAGTTGTGTTTGGTATTGAGATGATGCTTGATCCCAATTGACCTCTTGCATTAACTTACCCATTACACACACTAAGATGCATTCAACAAGGTTTTAAGAAATAGAGTTTATTGATTAAAACCTTGGACTTAAAGAGTTCTTTAAGGTTTATCATTTGAAACTTAGTGATTTTCACTCCCAAAAGATTTGTTTAGAACTATGATAGCCAAAGCTCTTTTTCAAGAGAATTTTTGTCATATTTGATCATTGTTTTTCATTTCCCAAAAATCCAAAAATACCTTTTTATATGCTTTTCTTTCATTTAATTCAATTTACTTAGTTTTATAAAAAATCCAAAACCCCACTCTTAATTAATTTAGTTTGCATTCCGTGACAATTAGGCTAGCTTAGATCATTTGCACTAGGTTTCGATTAAGTGAGACGACCCGAGGTTGCACTCTATATTGCAATCCTTGGAATTAATTTTTTTTATTCGATTTCCAAGGGAGTAACCCAAAAACTAAACACCGCCGATCAAAATGACGTCGTTGCCTAGGAACCAAGCAATTGGTTTTTTTTAGGTTAGCCGTTGTCATCTTTGTTTGTCGTTGATGATAGGAACCTTTTCCTTTAGATTTTATTTTGGATAGTTTATTTTCATACTTGTCCATAGTATAGTTTTTTTATTTTTCTTTGCATAGCATACATTTTGAAAACAAAAACAAAAACATGCTTTCACAGTTGGATTTTTCATACTAAACACCTTTCATACATACCCATCTTTATACATACTTTTACACACCATACACTCACATCCTTCACATCTCGCCCTTTTATTTGACTTTGTGTGTTTGTGAGTAAATTTTGTTATGATTTCTTTCATTTGAATTGTTTCTGTGCATGCCCCGGAGAGCCAGACTTGTTCCTTTCCAACCTGAGATTGAGAAACGCCTAAGAAAGATAAGAAAAGAGAGGAAAGAACAAGAGAGAAGTAAGGTAGTTGTGGAAAAGGAGTTGAGTCAACCAACTAGTGAGAGTGAGTCAAGAGAAAGAGTGATCATGGCCGAGAACCCTGCTTTTATATAAAATCCTAACTTTCATGCTAACCAACCTAGAAATGGTAATAATGGAGGAAATGGAGAGCATGAGAGAGTTGGAGAGAACAATGGGAATCAAAAACGGAGAACCATTATGGAAGCAACAACTTCTGATGTGAATTATGATCTATTTACTGCTGCTTTTCCTAATTTTGATGTTAATTTTGAAGTTAAAGGATTACTTATTAATTCTCTTCCTAAATTTCATGGCTTGTGTTGGAACCCGATCTCGGGACCGGATCTCAACCGGAAAGCGGAAACGAAAGAAGTGGATACTAAAAGCGAAAGCATAGAAGTAAATCGAATAACAGAATGCGAAAACGAAATCGAAAGGATGCGAAATGGATACGTAAGGCAAAAACATAAGCAAAATCGAATAACAAAGCGTATCGAATCGAATCAAACAAACGGATCAATTAGACCGAACAAATATTCGACATCCGAAATCTTAAACTTATGAAACACAACCAAAGGGCCGCGTTGGAAACCTAAACTAAGACATATCCGAAAATCCGATACAAATTTTTTTTCTTTTTCTTTCTTTTCCATTCCTTTCATTTCATTCAAATCAATACAATTTCCCCCTTTTTGAGAATTCATTCTCAAACAAAACCTAACTTATTTGATTCTTCATAAACAAATCATAACTATCAAGCTACTCAAAAAATCTTATTATTACTTATTATTTCTTTACAAAAAAATTTCGGCAGCATAACGGCTGCATTTTCATAAACCCAAACCTGAAAAGGGTTTTAAAAAAATCACTTCTATAAACCAGCTCAATCAAACCACACAACTCCTCGGACCTCCCGTCCGGAATCCAAACTCAATCCAAAACACATTATCCAAATCCAATTTATATTCATTTCTCAATTCAATATACAAATCATAATCATAATCATACACACATCCCAACCATAACTTAATTCAATACACAATTCCAGAATTCATATACATCATACTCACTATAGACACAATTTCATAAATCACATACATCCTGAAATGACTACTTGTCATACATTAATGGGCAAATCAAGCCTTATACAAACCGATATAAAAATCCTAAATACATAAAACACAAAACAAACGAAATCAAACACAAGTCTTAACCTTCTTTCATCCGATCTCCTGCTCGAATATCTGGAGATGGGGATGAAAGGGGGGTGAGTTTATAGCTCGTGGATAATATGTTTATAAAACGAACAATAAGCAAAAACCATTTTTCAAGACGTTTGCCATTTTTAAACATTTCACTGTCGGAAATTTATCAAGAGCTCATTTTCAAACTTTTAATTCTTCAAAATCAATCATAAACAATTTCTAAAGTTTCATGGTTGAAGGCTCACTTTTCATTTCTCAAATTTTTCATAATTCATAATCAATTTCAAAAACATGAATGCAATAACATATAAACACAAATCAAAACATATAACATATCAAACGGTTTGGGTCGGTCCAAAATGGAACGTATTGTACATTCCTGTATAGCGGTCTTGTGCAGCCATGAACGGAACGTACAACACTTTCCCGCATAGCGGTCCAGTGTAGCCGTGACTTATGGGAGTCCGAAGTCGGAGCTCCAGTGCCACTAGCGAGTAGGCGGGAGAAGCCTTTTAAAAATGAGACAGTGCACTGACTCAAACTTAAGGGACCTAACCAAACCCATATAACACATAATTCTTGAAAAACAAATTACCCGAAGGCACATTTCGAAAACTATTTTTTTTCATATTTTCAAATCGTGTCGTACGCGACACATTCATATTCACATAATCACATACATTCACATAACAATTCACCGAACACATATCATATAGCAAACCACAATTCATCAATCAATTTCATAACAATTCCAAATCATATTCGATTTATAACAATTCATAAACAAAGTATGCAATACTTTTGATAATTGATCAAAATCGTTCATAAATAAATAAATGAACAAATGTATCAATTTTCATAAGTAACAAAACCTTCAAGCATAATGAATTCCAGAAATTTTTACCAATTTATCAAATCACTTGAAACAATAAATCTAACCTTTGTAATCAATTTCCATAATCTCAGAAATTTCTTAATTTATCAAAACATTTTAAAACTTGAAACAAAATTTTCAAAACATTCGGAAACAGTACAATTCAATACGTCCTTTCTTTATTTTTCGAAAACATAAATAATAATTTTGTAAAACATTTCACTTCTTGAATTTTCGAAAATTCATAATTAACTTATAATTCGAAAAATAAACATATTACCCACCTCATTTCCTTGCTAGAAACTTGTCCCAAGCATCAATTCTCCAAAGCCTTTCCTTAATTTTCCCTAATTCAATAACATAAACCCTAATTAAT
>JANPWT010000004.1:30496772-30511471 GCA_024678245.1 Erythroxylum densum
TTACCCGTCCCGGCCTGAAAATAATTCGGGTAATATCCGGGCCGGCCCGAATTACCCGAATTAGGTAATTTCTTTACTCGAATTAATTCGGGCCGGGTCGGGTAATCGGGCCGGCTCGAATAATGCTCACCCCTATTCACATGTCTGTGTATGTATGAACCTATCAAGACAATTCTAAACACTCATAATCCATTGCAAATTACTATTCCACCCTTCTCCTCGGTGATGAGATGTTACAGAAAAACACCATATTTTAAAACCCAAATTTCTCCTTTCATTTGATAAAGCCAAATATTTACATTGACAGTTTTCAATATCATCCAAATATGAAAATCATCATATCCTAATGCAAAATACACTACATGAAAGAGGAAATACATAAAAAGACCTATCTAATCTTCCAATCTCAGCTGACTGACCTTTGAGTCATTTCTTCTTTTTCCTCAAAAGTACAAGAATATACTTCTTGTAGCATCTCTTAGTTACTAAAGTCATCTCTCGGTCCTAAAAAATCAACGTTGCAATTTTGGTGAGTTTTGCGAACTCAATGAGGTAACCATCTTCAATGGTTCAATCAATTCATGCAACACATCACACATATAAAAGACAAATTTGTATTTCAAACAATCAAGCATACTTATTAAAATGTATATGAAATGCTCATATGACTCCTTTCTAATTATTACATTATTGTGACCGAGTGCTTAAATTGTTTCATATCCATTGTGGGTACCGGGCTCATTTATACTATCCTTTATCCGTTGGGGATACATGGCTCATTTTACATAGTGAGCCTTTAGCTCTTAATCACATTTAGAGCTTTAAGCTCGTTTATAGTAGCTACTCAGGTCATAACTCTCATTATCTGATCATGCGTTCATGTATAAAATACCTCTCATAATCAATCAATCATGTTAAAAAGCATTTAGTTCATCACATTCACATATAAGTAGCACTTCAATATCACATTCATGCATCAAGTCTTGGACCTTCATTGTCTGACATCAACATAATCAAATCACATTCATATTATCATTTAAAACATATTCTAAAGCAAACAATTAATTGCATGAAACCATCTAGGTTACTCATTGATTGCTCCTGAAGCTATTACCTCGAAGTTCTGGCAACGTCTGGATGTTAATGTTCCAATTGTTGCTCTATATTGAGCAATATACATATATCACACTTTTGCATCATTATAAGTGTTTGTTAATGCACATGTATGTATATGAAATATACACAATACATGTTTATGACAATCCCGAGTATTGCATTATTATTCTTATCATGTAAATGTTCATATTTCCAAACTCACATAAGTATCATTCATACTTATGGTTTATACCTCAATAAAACCATTAAAATCGAAATTCATAACTCATTTCGTCAATTTAGATTTTTCCTAAAACATACCTTTGGGTCTACTATACTTGATTAATTTGACAATGAAAAAGAAGTAATTTGGTAATACTTTTTTACTAGAAAAATGTTCTTCATTGTCTTAAGCTTCTAATGACACCAAGATTATTCAATTTGGTTTAGTACTCCAAAAGTTATAATCCAAATAATTCAGACTATTCTTAAATTGAAACAATATTCTGTACTCAACTTCAAATCAGATTATGGAATTCTAGAGACAGAATTAAAATTCAATTTCTTCAGATAAATTGTATCCCTATGTCTCTAGTTTAATCTAAATGAAGAATCATTTCATTTTGATAACCACTGATCAATATATTGCCAAAATACTGAAGCATGTTTAATGAAAAATACTCCATTCATCAATTTTCCAGAACTGTTCATCATTTTCATCCCAAATTTATCACTCAATCTCTACCAAATGATTGCAAAAGATCATAATTTTTTTGCACATTCCCAATTTTCATTTCACCATTTCAACTTCCATTCAGCTCAACACATTCTTAAACAAATTAAAAACCATAATTAACAACAAATATCAAAAACCAGAAAATTCTCCACGCATGTTCTTCATTTCCTACACTTTCCTTCATTTTTTTGCATTTTTTTCATCTTATTCTTTTCTGTTTCTCAATCTAACATTTCTAATTTATATCTACCGCATTTTGGACTTTCATTTAACTCAAATCATCAACAAAAAAAGCCAAAATCCCATATTAAAGCTCAAACATTAAAACAGAAAAATGCACACATGTTCTTCACGTTTTCTGCACTTTCATTTTTTTGCATATTTATTCCCTACATATTCTTCATTTTTCTTCTCAAACTTTAATTTTAAATCACTTTCCCATATCAGAACATCATCTTACACAATTCATATTCCATACTTGATCATAAACACTCAAAATAGAACATACTCTCATACTCTCAAAACATAACATAAACATGTACATTCATCCACCAATTTGGATAACTATGTCTCAAGTTTTGGGTAAAAAACAAAAGTATAATAAGTGAACATGTTACTGCTACATTTTCCAACACTCATCTTCCAATTTTCCAAATTTTGCACCTAACATAACTTGTACAAAGATCACTTTTCCTACTTCTTTAATCTTCATTCTCAACTCCATTTCAACTCAATATCATTCACAAACCAATTTATTATCTATATTTGATTATTAACTCAAAACAGAACATGTGCATATACCATCATTATCAATTTTCTGCACTCATCCTAACACCATTATGATGATCATTCTACCTCTAAAACATGTCTAAAACAATTTATGAATTATTACTCATCATACATATGAAAAATCAAGACATTTACATCAACTATTCATCACCCATGACACATACATACACATTGCAAAAAAATCAAGTCATCACTCTTAATTTACTCATCATTCTAACTTCATTTAAACATACCCATGATATTTAAACCATAATTTACTTGTTAAAACTTCAGTTTCTTCAAAAACTCCAAGAAGCCTAATTCTCATGCAACCCACATACATCATCTTGAAGGTAGATTGGGTTAGGTTTTTCTTATGGAAAAAGAAAGAGACAACAAAGTTGGAGTAGTAAAAGATAGATGGAAGCAAGGTGTAACTTTGGTGAGAAAACTATGAAGAAGATGAAGGTTAAAGAAGAAAGCCACGAAGAGGGAAATAAGACAAGACAAAAAAACAATGACTTCTTTCAAAGATAGAAGAAACATGACTTGGTCATTTAAAATGAAACGGTATAGTAAAATTTAAACTAGACAAGTGGCATTTGTCACTTATCTAACTTCTAAGGCTTTAACTAAGTTCTTATTGAACTAGTCCCATAACTCCCATCTTTTTATTCTAATTATCTCTAAAATTTCAATATCATCTTCTCACAAATTCTAAAGTCATCTAAAAAAATTCTTCAATATCATTTGATTTTTATTTCTATTTCCATGCATCAATTTACTTGCCAAGTGGCATTTTTCCTAGTCTAATAATATTCAACAATTTCAAAAATTCTCCAAAAATTTTAATTTAACAAATACACTTTCGAAATCAATTTTCAATACAGATAAACCACAATTCTCAATAAAATCACATTCCACATATATAAATCAATTATACCCAGAATGTCAATGAATGCATGCTCAATTATTTTCATGTGCAAAAATTCAATATTCACGTGTATGAGCATATCATATAATGCATGAGTATGAAATGCATTTTCTAATCTCTTAATGGTCTCTCATATATATATTGTTCTATCCTCAATGTGGGTAATGGGATGTTACATCGTATCCTAATAACCGGCATAGTTAGCCCTAAGTAAGTTAGGTCACTAATTTCATAAGCTAATAAATCTTCACAATCTAAAAGACTATGTTTAAGGCTAAATCTATCCCGTTAAGTCCTAACCATTGATGCATTCACCCAATTCACATCACGCAACCTAAACAAACTATCATACATTATGTAAAATTCACAATCAAGGTAAAAACACACAACCCTCCCTACATTTAAACAACATATTGTCCTCAATGTGAGAAGGGTACACAAACACACCAGGGAAAAATAAAACACAATATACGAAAAACATAAGAAAAAATACTAACAAAAATTAAAAGAAAAAGGTTAGAACACGAAACCGTTTATGGTGATGGAGGTGGTGATGGCAATAGTGTTGAGACTAAATCCATTTGACATCAAATGTGTTTCCCTATTTTATAAGTGATTCAAGAGAGTAAAAGAATTAGCAATCCAAACTATTCCAAATCATTCAAAACTTATTTCAGAATAAAGAAAACTAACTACATAAAAATTTAAATCTAGCTACTAAACATGCTAAATTAGGTTCATTAGCTTAACCTTGCATCCTTGGAAGCTCAACCCTGATCAATTATGATTGGCTTACTTCTACCCCTCTCATTTAACATCAATTATATAGCCTATGAGTATCCTACAAATTGCAAAATGATCAGGAGGACAATATTGACAAAGTTGAGAAAGCCAATTAATTTCAGTAATTTCCTTTTCACTATCAAACTGTCAATAAAATAGGGAATACCAAAACTCCCTGAATCTTTCATGGAATCCAACAGTTTGCATAGTAAAAGGGTGAGTTATTCTCTTCATGGTTCTTCCTCGTTCGCCCTTATCTCCTCTTCTTCTTCACTTTTTGAACAGAGACTTCCATATCTTCTTCAAACTTGATGTCCGTTGTCAACAATTCTTCATCTTCTCATTCCCTAAAAGATTTGAACACATCATTTTTTCTGAATGCGTCTGTTGAACCCTATTTTTGGAGCCTAATTATTTAGAATATCATAAGACATGAGCATATTTTCTTGTAGGGTTATTTCAATGAAATCTCCTTATCCAACATCGGTTCATCTTCATTCTCATAACATCCTAAAAATTTCCTATTTGATCAATAGGTATACGTCAATCCATTCATATGTTTATATCCTCAATCATCACCCTAACATATCACCCATTTGTATTTTCTCTACTAAGCACATTTCAAGTTCCCTTTAGGCCTAATTGTATTATAGGAAAGCACCCTCGCAAGACATGTGCCTGACGTCCCAAGTGACATCTAGACACGCGTCCCACAAGGGTGGGGAGTTCATACCAATCAGTCAACGAAATTTCAAATTGACTTCTTTAGGACAATTGTAGCTTCATGTCTCTTGTTTATTTTGAAATAAGAACTATCTCATTCGGACCTCTATAGATCAAGATATGATTAAGAATCCAAAGCATGTTCATAACCAATTCATGCTCTTCCAACCAATACCCTCACTTTCTTTGCATCAATCTTTTTCAAATCAATACCAAAAGTAACCAATTTTTATAGTGAGATAGAGGAATGTGTTAGGAATTTATTGCTTTAAAAATCAAGTCATTTAGAGGTTGGATGACAAAGTTATAGCCAAAAGTGTCGAGCATGTTAAGGTTTGGGAAAAGCCTGTGGGTCACGATTTTCGAAAATTTTTGCATAGTCACAATTTTCGAAAATTTTTGCAGAGTCACGATTCTTCTACCAGACTTGTTTTGGATAAATAGACATGACTTTCACTAGAGATATCAGATTAAGATCATGCTTAGACCTTTTTGAAGAAGAATTATAGACCTACAATTCTATGAAGACTTTAAAGAATGTTTTTGCTTCTAAAAGGGTCAAATTTTCAATTTAGTTTAGTTGTCCCGTATGTACACCTCATGCAGCAATACTAACTTATAAGGATCATATCTCTCAACTCTGATATCTAAAAATTTCGTACTTTACATCATTGGAAAGCTAGAAAGATAAGCTACAACTTCTAAGAAGACAACTTTGTCAAATTCAGCTTAGATTAATACAGTGTTTCCCTTGAATTCAGAACACAAATTTTACCTTTATGAAAGACTTAAAAATACAATGTACAAACTTGAGAGTCATGAGCAAAAATGCAATCATATTTCATTATCATCATAAGATAAGATTTTTACAAAGCTTCAATGGGTATTCCGAGCCATAATACAACATTTCTCAAAAATCCTAAAATACAAAGGGTACTTGAACAAATAATACTTGAAATGCGACTAAATCCTCATGTTTACAAAATCTAGCTTAAAATATAAAAATATGCCTAATTGAAGTGATGCCTTGACTCTCTTTCACTTGATCTCTTGCTAATCACATGAATATGGGAAGGAGAATGGGGGTGAGCTTAACAAATAACGAATAACGAGCAAAACCTTGAAATTGTTCGTGTGTCATAGAAGAATTCAAATTGAATTCATAAAACGCATAGTTCTTAAATTCTCAACCAAAGTCACAATAACACAAATCATGTATGCACCAATCTTATCAACATATCATGGGCACATAAGCACATCAGAATAGTTTGGGTAGGTCCATAAATAGATCGTACTAACACAATTCTATAAAATGGTCTTGTGTAGCCGTGAACAGAATGTACTATCGCAATCCCACTTAATGGTTTTGCGTAGCCATGAACTTAGGGGAGTCCTTGAAGGAGCTCCGTGCCACTAGCGGGCAGGCGAGAGAAGCCTTTAGTCGAAGTGCACTTGACATATAGAATGGACCACCACAAACCCACATAACATATTAATTCATGGCATAAACATATTGCCCTAAATGGCACATTTCAGAAACTTGTTTTTCATGAGCGTGAAATATTTCGAAAACCATTTCCATGTCCATTTCATAATTCATCAACCAAATTCACATACCAAACATATAACAATTTCTCAAATCATTCAAAAGTAATAAATGCAATATTTATGAAGCAGTTAAAAACATTTTATTCTCTTGATTTAAAAGAAAACTTCAATGGCTCATTAAATCTATTATAAACATGTAACCCACCTTGAATTTCCTTGCTTAAAGACTTGCTCAAAAATGCCTCTCCTTTTGCTCCTCTTGCCTCTCTTGATTCCTTTAACATTGAAAAAATTTCCAATTCAATAGGAACTCCAATTTGAGGACCCAAAGAAATATATGCATAAAATTGATCCTAAAAAGCTTAAACTCATGCATTTCCTAAGCTTCTTGAACTAAAACTCATCCAAAAATTCAAAAGATTCAAAATGGGCTTACCTTGATTCTTCACCAAATAAAGATATATTTGGCTCTAATGGAAGCTCTTATCTTCCTCTTCC
Organism: Erythroxylum densum; assembly: GCA_024678245.1. Taxonomy (NCBI): domain Eukaryota; kingdom Viridiplantae; phylum Streptophyta; class Magnoliopsida; order Malpighiales; family Erythroxylaceae; genus Erythroxylum; species Erythroxylum densum. The sequence continues at coordinate 30,503,858 of JANPWT010000004.1, forward strand.
ATTTTCTCTTCTTGAACCACCTCAAAATCTCTCTTGAAGGCTAAGAAAAATTGAAACCTAACTTAAACTTCCTTCTTTTCTCTCTTCTCCACGACACTCTCTTCTTTCTCTCTTTTATTTTCATTCTTCTCCCTCAGTTCACATCTTCTCCTTCTCTTAAATGTAAGATGACATTTTCATGTTCCAATCCTACCCTTAATGAGTGTGCAATGTCCATTTTACCCTTCCTTATATGCCTTATAGTTTTATCCTTAAGTGAACTACCGACAATACCCTTATACAATCTTACTACCTTAACACTTTAATTCAATTAACCTATGTCATATAATCTTACCAACATTAACATAATAATTAACTCCACAAAAAGTGTTTAAAGTTAAATTTATTTTAGGAAGTTGAAGCCATTGTCTTATTACTGCATTGTGTGCTTTGTTATTTTGCGTTGTTTGTTGTTTTGTTTACTTAAGGACAAGCAAACATTTAAGTGTGGGGATGTTGTTAAATGTCAATTCCATAGTATTTTAGGGCATAGTTTGAAATGTGTTTACTTGTTAACTCAATCATTTAGTATATGTTTAGGTTAGAATTGTGTTAGTTTGTTAATTATTTATGTTTTAAGTATTTTATATGTTAGTATAAGTTTTTGAGCTTACATATTATATTTTTGAGGTACCTTGATGTGTTTGCTAATGTTTCAGGGCCAACATCAAAGAATGGAGGAGTTTCGAAGTACCAGAGTGGCATGTCAGGCCACGAAAGTGACAGAAGCACCAGAGTTGGCCCACAATCGTGGCCTCGTGATTGAAGCCCAAGAAATGGCCCACGATCGTGGCCTGCATGCACGATCGTGATAGAAGGCTAAAATGTGGCCCACGACCGTGGTCTGCATCAGGCAGATGCATAGACACTCAAGAACGTCAAGTTTTGAGGGATTTTTTAGACCTTTCAAATCTAAAAAAAACCCTTGGTTACCTAAAACACAAAAGGATATTTAAAGAACAAGAAAAAGAAGTAGTAAAGAGCTTTTGCATCAGCCACTTTGAGAAACCTTAGAGAGAAATCATCGAGAGATAGAGGAAGAGAAGAACGAAGAGAGAAGAGGAGAAGAAGTTGACTCAAAATACTTCCCAGATCAGGAGGTTTCCCGACATCATTGCCTCATGTCATCCATTTTAAATTGTATTTCCTTTTTTTTAGTTTTTATCATTGTACAATTGATTATAAGATCTAAAATGTTGAGGATGTTCTAAATTCACCTTTGAAATTTTATTCTTGAATTAATGAGAATCTGATTGTCATGTGTTATTTAGATATTGTTCTGGTTTGATTCTACAATTGTATAATTAGATAATAAACTAAGAGGGTGAATCAAATGAAAAACGATTAAATTGGACTAACAAGAGTTAGGTGATTTAATAAAAACAAGAATTGAATCAGATCGAGAAATTGTGCAAAGAGAGATATTGCATAGGTCTTAGATAGTTTATTAGAGAACTTCAGAGCTAATTAGGGTTTTGGATAGGTTGTGAATTGAGAGGTTGCAACTTATATAATCTGATTAAAGTTTATGATTTAGAGTTAATGGTTATAACTCGAGATAGAGTACTCAACCCTAGGATAGGCCAGAATCAACAATCTGATAATTCATAATTAGTTAGGTTAGCATTAAGGATAGGTAAAATTTCCTTTCTCTCAATTGGTAAATTCTTCCAGTTGATTCTTGGCTGTGTTGCTTAGTAATTAGTGTTTTTGTGTTTGATTCTTAATTTGAATGATTGAAATAAATTATCATTTTAGTTTCGTTGCATTTTGAATTTCTTTTACTTATTTATGGCCTTAGATTTTAGGATTATATTATTTCCCTCCTCGTGGGATTGACACCTTTGGTACTACGCTGAAAACTATTTGCTTGCAGATTATCGAGGGTTATTAATTAAAAATTACATATAACCAAACCACTGATCACCTAACTATGTTTTCTAGCGATTACATATAGTAAAAAAACCAAAAATAAACAATTCCATATCAATATAAGGAAAAGAATAGAAGAAATAGATGAAGAATAATTTTCATGGGCTCCTTCAATCTTACCCCAAATATTCCTTTAAATGCTAAGAAATACTAAAATTATGAAAAACCAAAGTAAGATTGCTATCAAACAACTCCTAAAAGTACCTTAAGTTAAACCTAGTAAGAGAATTTGTAATAAGGTTTTAAAAAAATAGAGTCCTAAATTGCTTGAACTTGAAATTTAACACACCCTCATCAGTTGTGAGATAATTAAAATAGGACCAGCATTAATTTGTTATGGAACTTTAATTTACTATGAGTCAGTGTGTAACCAACTTTTGACATCAAGTTATAATGAGGCTAGTTTTAGTTTGTAACTTTTTTGCATAAAACTTTGAAAAGTCTAACATCAATTTATACACCAATATATTAGTAGTTTTGTTCTACTTCTTAACCTCTATGAGCTTCATGAAAGATAGGATTTGGACTCTTTAGCAAATGTGGCGCCTGTCATACTAATTTCCACCAACTTATTCATTTTTTGATATCTTTTAGCTAGATTTGACCTTTAATGTCTTATACAAAGTTGTTTTTCCATCTTCTTATCTTCCAAATGACTAAAATTTTTAGAAAATGGTGGAGAAAGTTGTACTCAATTACATATTTCTTCCTCAAAATCATCACCTAAAAGATAATGAACTAAATAAATGAAAACATTACAAATAATATAAAAAACATGTTACAAAAATGTCAAAAGAACTTGGAGACTATTTTGTGATAAGGAATCTCTTTGGAGTAAATGGAATAATGAGTTTTATCTCAAGGATACCAACTTATGGACAATCTTTGAAAGGAATGAATTCTACTAGCCCTTTATTTAGATCTCGAGAAATAGAACCAATGTCTATCAATTTATCAAATTTTAGACAGGGAATGGTGAAATATGATTTTGGTATAACAATTGAATTTCTCTCAACCCTTTATACCTTAAAGAAGATATCTATTCTCTCCACTTAAGAATCCCTTCTCAAAAAAAAAAGTTAGCAAGTAATTGTAAACAAATCTTGATATTTTCGAGGCAAGGGTGCTAAAAGACTACAAAATTATTTCCGGAGTTATATGCATAACTCATCTTCTTTAGACATACCTGTATAGTCTCTAAACTTGAATGGAGACTTTTCAAACTCATGAATCAATGCTCTCAAGCCCCCTAACCCTTGCATTCCATGATATAATATTGTTTAGAAAGGTTCCTTAAAACCAAATGCTTCTTTCACTATTTGGCTTGCAGCTAAAAGAAGATTGAAAACTAAAGATAGGATTATGGGATCTGATGACAAATTATTTGAACTATCTTACAGTGAGCTTGAAAGCACAAATCATCTTTACTTTAAATATGGCTAATCATCCTCCATTTAGGCTAGTATCCAGCACACCTTTAACCTGTACTTTCATGAATGAGATTGGAGAAAAATACTGGAATAGGCTAATCACAAATTCAAGTCAATGAGGAAAGACAGTCTGTTTTTAAGTTTTAGCTTTAGCTATACAATCCATTCTATTTGGAGAGAAATTAACCAGAGAGTGTTCAATAAGATTAACACTAATAAGCAAGTATTAGTTTAAAAGTTAGATTGTTGGATAAAGGAAACATTGGTAGCACATCACATCCAAAGACAACTAAGTTCTTTCTACATAAGACAATGGAATCTCTAAATTCTAGCTTTCCCTTAGAAATTTTGAAGAACCAATGTATTTCAGTATACTTAATCCAACTTTGTAAAAAAATTTTGATGCCTTTTATAGCTTAATGAATTCTTTTATCTTCAAAAAAATAGTGCCGAACATTAGTAATTTAACCAAAAATAATACTTAATATATAGATATGTCAATCATAATTGTTATCTTGTCTTGTACAATACGAAATAAGGTATTAGTGTGTACCTTCCAAGATTCTTTCTCAATATCAACTTATGCAACCTATGATACACTCCTCACACACTAGTATTAAGTTCCATCTCATACTCAATCTTTCCTTAATTAGTTTCTTGTATTGCTCAATGAATTGTCTTAACATGTTATAAGCATGCACATATCCATTAAAGTGAGTATGCATACCCTTACTTCTTTGCATCATTGAATTCCCACCAAAAAAATGTCCCCTAAAATACATTGGAGCCACCTAATATGATCATTAACTAGAGACTTAACCTGTGAATTATTACTCAAGTTAAGCTTCATAAATATTTCATTATATTTTGTCATAAAATCTTCGGTGTTATTGCCATCATACACAATATCCATAAATGTTTCTTTCAAATTTTATAGCTCTTATGGACATCAAAATTCTTAATTACTTTTTTAGTATATGCCACAAACACATTATATACCTTACAATAGGAAATACTAGATCAATCAATCATCTCATTGCCTAATATTACATAACCAAGCAATATAAATTACCCCTGATGGTTTACATTGATAAATAGTATAACCAAAATTTGGTATTTTCTAATGAAATAATTGGTATCAAACTTAATTAAATCACCATATTCAGCATAAGTTGCCTAATTTCTTACATCTATCCATAAATATTTCTCATTATTCCTTCCTTATCACGACCAAATTCATAGAAAAATCTACTTTCATTTTCTTTTACTCTAATAAATATATGATATACCACGAAGTCTTCTTTCAACGTCACTCGTCTTAATTTGTTTATATGATTAAAACAATTATTTCATAAACGTTATGTTTTAATACCCATTCGTTACCATAATAATATATTGTACATTTGTGCACATCCTAATTCTATAACTGTTGTTCATTTCTAATCTAACTCTTACTTGGCTATTCATAACCCAATGTTGCTTTATAATCCTTGCATTGCAAATAATCAAATCATAGTTATTTACATATTCAAACTTTATTATATGGTCTGAATACCTTCATCTAACAGATAATATAGTTGATCATGATACCTAATTGCTTTGTTAGATACAAGTTTCATTATATTTAAGCCTTGTGTTTTATGCAATTGACCTTAATGACAAACAAATGTTTTGCTCTTAAACTCTTCATTCTCATCTTTTTCATCCCCTTATAGCAATTACAAAATACTATCATAGTCAAGCATTGCACCTAATTCTTCTATTAGATCTAGGTTTCATTACATTCAACCCTCGTGTTTTGTGCAACCAACCTTAATGATAAAAAAATGTTCTGCTCTCTTAAACTCTCCATTCTTATATTTCTGTCACCCTTTTATAGCAATCATAAACAAATTTTCTGCCTTTAATCTGTCTATTCTTATCTAGCCATCATCCCTTTATAGCAATCACAAGTTTGTAATGCCTTGCATACTTTTGGTATAAATAAAATATCATTTTATAAATTTTAAACTTGATTCTCGTTTCAATTACAACCTATATCTTAATGTTCTCCATTTCACTATGTGAGGCTATTAAATCAAAAGGAATCTTTTTATTCTTCATTTTATTACTAGTATTCACTACATCATTGCATTACACGAAAAAATATCATAACATTATTTTAAAAAAATATCACCGCATTACAAAAAGTATATCAAATGTTAAATAAAGGCCACCATATATGTTAAAATATATTGGACATTAATTGAATGGGTGTCATACTAGGATATCAATTCTTGCACAAGAACACTAGATCTTCTTTCTTTTTCTTTCAAATTCTTATGCTCACGTTATTTTGACAAATTTTAGTCTAAATAAATAGAAGATAAGTTGGAACTCATATTAATCACCAATTTTTTCTAAATTACCATAAGTTCCTCGAAAATTTGTATCTTATACCTTATATAACATTACAATTTATGACTCTCATAGATGAATATGCAACTCTTAAAACTTTAAATGCAAAAATAATTTAAAAACTTAAACATATGAAGATAGGACTAATAGTTGTAATAGTTCATTATAATACGAAAACCTAAAACCTCATTTTAGTCTAAGTAAAATACTGCAAGAGAGAACAAAAATAACAATGGAAAGTTTTTAAAAATAGTTTCTCATTATGATACTTATGTGCTTAGTTAATAAATAACATCAATACAACAGCAAATAATAGTTGATAATGGTAAATGACCAAAAAAAAAGCTTCTAATGTAGTGTTATAAATCGAAGGTGGAGGTCTATAATGACAAGTTTTAAGAAAATGATGAGTATGTTAGGTGGCAAGAATAGACAAGATTATATTAAAAGAGTTTCACATGTTTATCATTACTCATGTCAATTACAATTTTGACTATTAGATATTCATAAAACAACATAAGAAGTAACTATTTTTTTAATATTATTTCATCTTAAGTGGTAAGTGGTAAGTGATAGTCATCACTTGTTGACCACTAAGGGTTTTCTTTTAGAAGATTATTTTTAGAATACTTTTATGAAATGATCCTCTAAAATAGGACTAATGATATTTGATATTAATATAAAAAGGATCAAGGATTGTTCTATTGAAACAAGTTTGATTTAAGAACATAAACATAAAAACATAAATAATAATATGAATCACCACACTTACTGAAAAGAAATAAAACCACTACTACCAAGCTAGATAAAATCATAAGTTTTTAGAGAAGCTAAAACAAGTGTCATTCTAAAAAGATTGAAGAAAATCTCTCCAAGGTATTTGATTAACTAGTAACAATCATAAGCTCCCATAATAATAAGACTCTAAGAACTAGAGTCTTATAAGGAAAATAGCATTCTTAACATAGTTTAATTAGGAAACAAATAACTTGAAACAAATATGATCCCTATCATTAATAGAAATCAGGAATTTCAAACAAATTAAAATACCTAACTCATATGTTCGGTGCCTATCTAACATTTATTTTGGTGTTAGTTTTATATTGGAACTTTACAAATGTGTAATAAATAGGAGTCCAACAACAATCTCACTTCATCCCCCATACTTATTTGTTTCTAAAACTTCTAATAGATGTAAATACAACCAATAAGGGAATAACATAAGTCTGTTTTGAAATATAAGTCTAACATGGTATTATATAGGTGACATGTTACCTAATTCTTCAATATTGCCAATCTCTAACAAATTTTAGAACTTGATTTAAACTATTTGAAATATGATTAAGCCCTTCTTCATGTGCATATTTAACTTCTAGTTTAGTGCTAGTTTTATTTTGGGACTTTATGAGAGTGTAACAAAAAGGAGTCTAACATTGATCTGACTTTATGTCCTGCACTGGTTTGCTTCTAAAATTTCAAACAAATGAAAATACAACTAATAAGGGACTAACACAAGTTTATGTTCTAAAACTCGAGTCTAACATAATCTTGTATGGGTGCCTTATTACCTAATTCTTCAATTTTATCTAACCCCTAATAACTCTTAACACTTGATTTGAACTATTTACATCCTTTCCAAGCCCTAATAGCTCCCTAGCTTAGAAGCTTATATAATTAGACAGATGTTTGATTCCTATCATTTCCCCTATGTTCAAAAGGATTTGTCCTTAAGTTAGCATCTTTGTTGGACCCCGATTTTTGAGTGAAATTTAGAAATATTAAGTGAAATTAAATGAGTGGTTTTATGTAAGTATTG
>JANPWT010000004.1:30516091-30530297 GCA_024678245.1 Erythroxylum densum
TGAAGAGCGTTCCTTTGAGCTAAAGATCCCTTCATTTGGTGAAGAATGAAGGTAAGATCATTTTAAATCTTTTGGATATTGGGAAGGATTTTAGTTCATGGAGTTAGAAAAGGCTTAGGTTTAAGTATTCTAGAACCAATTTTAGTGATTGTGTTTTGAGAAATTTTCAATTAAAAATCCTATTGAGTGGGATTTTTGTTATTGTATAAAGGGGTCAAAAGAGGCAAGAGGAACAAGAGAAGAGGCTTTTTGAGTAAGTTCATAATCAAGAAAATCAAGGTGGGTATGTTTATAATATAGTAAATAAGCCACTAATTTTTTCTTTAAATAAAAAAAGTTTAATGTTTCCAATTGCATCATAAATGTTGCATTTATTGCTATATGTTTGTTATATAAATTGTGTGATGATTTATGCAAAGTTTTTTTAAAAATGACTCTTTGAAATGATGCATGATTATGAAACCATACTTTTGGAAATAGGTTTTAAGGTATAACAAGCATGTGAAAAGTAAGCTTTCAAGAGAATGTGCCATTTTGGGCATCAAGCTTACAAAATTTTGAAATCTATGTATTATGTGGGTGGGTTTGTAGTAGTCCCTCAAGAACTATCACGTGTACGTTGACCCAAGTATAGGCTTTTCCCGCCTGCCCGCTAGTGGCATGGAGTTCCCTCAAGAACTCCCTCAATAATTCATGACTACACAGGACCATTATATTGGAAATGTGTAGTGCGTCATATTTTTGGACTAATCCAAACCATTTGATATGCTTATATGCTCATGACAAGAGTGATGCATACATAGTTTGTACTACCCAAACCATTTTATATGCTATGTGCTCATGACAAGAGTGATGCATACATAGTTTGTATAACCCAAACCATTATGAGGTGTTTATGTGCTCATGTTATGTTAATAAGTTTGATGCATTCATGTTTTGCAACTTGTGAATTTTGGCTGAAAGCTTAAAAAAACATGTGTTTTAAGAACCATATGAAACTTTTCTATGACAAGTGAATGTTTTGAATAGTTTTTGCTTATTTTTCTGTTATAAATTGTTACCCACGAGCTGATAAGCTCACCCCTTTTCTGTTTCCTCTTCAGGTGATAGTTAAGAGATCAAGTGATCAAGAGCTTAAGGGAACTTTCGCAAATTTGTTATTTGTATTTTTGAAATAAGCCAATGGTGTGGTTTTTAATATGTAAATAAAGTTTTTCAAACTCTGTTGCTTTAAAAATTAAATGATAGATTGAAGTAGTTTGGTTATGTATGTTCTTTTTGACTTCCTCGTTATATGGTTGAGTTGGAGTAATAAGTTTGTTTTGATGTTTGATGGTCATGGGGCATGCCACCCTTGTGGAATGATGCCTAATAAGGGTTTATGGAAATAACCTTATGGGTTACGCTCATGCTTCATGATTTCGCAAGAGTTGGGTTACGGCAACGGTGCCCAACACTACAAAAGCGTTTGTAATTAGTTCAATCTTTTCTTTTATTAATTAAGGAATCAAAAATATTTAGCCTCCTAATATTATCTTCTTTTTTTACTGTAGGATTCTATTAGTCTCTTCAAATAAGAGGTTCTACCTTTATAATCTCTGGCCAAAGTCTATGACAATACTTGCATTTGATCTTTTCAACTTCATCACTTAACCTATTCTTGATGAAGTGATTCCAAACATCACTTCTTAAATTGAAAGTGTCAGTTCCTCTAGCCTGAATTGTTTCTTCACTTAGTATATTACCAAGCATCGAATTACAACTCCTATTTATATAACTTTATGTTATTGAAGGATTATACTCATCTATCTAAAACAATCGACTTAAAAAACATGATATGCTTGAATATATGAATAAACTCAAATGGTATAGATATTATGAATCATTGAAAATCAAACCCCAAACACAATATGTAACTCATTAAAATCAATAACATATACTAGTTAATCTTAACATGTTCTCCTATAACCATATGATATACTTTTGATTTAAATAAATAAAAGGAAAGCGTAGATAAAATTAAGTTAGTAAAAGTTTATTGTTCTCTCAACTCTGATGAATGATTGGTTAAAGATTACAGTAAAGAAAGATCTTATACCATTTTGATAGGCACAGATACCAACACTCATTGGATAAGTAAAAAAAACATCTTAATAAGTTATGACATAAGCAACACCCGATTATAAGGAACAATGATAACATATTAAAAAAATATTAAAGATGGAATTATAACTTACATTAAGAAAAATAGCTGCATAGTGTTTAGTAGTTGTAAAATTTGATTCACACACCCAGTATAATTGACACTAAAAGCACATTTAGGAGAATAAAGAATTTGTGCTTATGATATAGAGGTGAAAAAAATCTCAGGTTTATAAGTAAGATGATAGATTCAAGCAATTTTTCTTTTAAACTACTCACTATTAAGCAATAAATCACTATTAAACTTCATGAAGGTATCAAGCAATGAAAATGGAAACAAAATTAAACTAAAAGCATCAAAAATCAAGATAAAGGACAAAACTATAAAATTCAAAAAGACCATCAAATATAAAGTAAAAATATTTAAAATATAGCAAATAAATTAATAAATGTTATTTTCATAGTTATCGTCATATAGGTCTATAAAAAACTACGTAATCGATGTAATTAACAATGAAGTTTGATAGTAGGGAGAGTGGCATCTAAGAGTGAGAGAGAATTAGAGACCAAAGATAAGAACGTGAGAGAGAGAAATCTAAAGACTAGAGAGATGAGAGCATGAGTGAGAGAATGAGATGAGGTTAAGGAGGAGAGTCAATTGGGAGACTCATTTGCGTAAGACGGGAATGTTGGTGTTTTACTAATAAATAAAATGATGTTGTTTCAAAATAGGTAGGATTTAGGCTTTTAAGCTATAAAGGCTAAATTTAAATCTGACCCAAAAACCTCGTCAACTTTCTAGCTAATTATAGTTAGACTAGAATTATTTGCCAAAGTTAAAGAAATCTCAATAGTAGGAACTTCGTATAAGACACTTCCTTATCACCAATTTCATTTCCCCTATGTCTTGAAAGGTGGTTCTCAATTCCTTCTCCTGTTAAGGATTTACTGATCTCAACAATCCATTGCATAATCATTAAACTTTGTGGTTGTCAAATTACCCTTTTTCTCCTTTTAAAATTTGTGACATTCAAACATTAACTCTATGCTTTTTTTCACTCCAAATAGATTACCTTCCTAGAAAATATGATATTGTCATCTTAATACTACTCATATTCTCATCTACCTTGTGTCACCTCCTTGACTTCATTTTTTTACCTCCTCTTCCATTATTTTTCCTCTTCCACCCCCATTATCAACATTTTCGTATGCCTCAAAATCATCTATCTTAGCAGGTATAAATGAGTTATATTATAAACCAATTATAGTGGCTTCTTTTTTTTCAATTTTATCCCTAATTTCACCAAATTTTTTACTAAGTGGCTCATGTTGACCTTGTGACGTTAAGGATAAACTCTTGATCATTCCCACTCTTTCATCCCCACTTATTTCCTTGTCTTTGATAAGCCTTTATTTTGATTTTAGGTTATAATAAGCCTACAATAAAATATTAGGAGCAAAAGTACCCGTTCACATGTTTCTCTCAAAATTCACTCCAGTCATCACCTAAATTGTTTATCAAAGTTCTTTGCAAACTAGAAAAACTAATTAACAAAGCTAGTTTAAATCATTTCCTTTTGTCAAATAACTTCCAAAAAAGTAAATTGGATATAATATAAGACCAAAAAAATGTAACTAGAGGTTAAGAAAACAATACAAAATCTCGAAATTAGAAAATTGGGCTCTATATAACCTTATTAGATTTAATAGAGAAAAAGAATAATTTGACAAGAACAGACCAAATTACTTAGAAATTTTAAGATAAAAATGAAAATAGTATGTATATAATGAATGATATCTTATTCTTATTATAGTAGAAACAACAATCCTTACTTATAAAGAATAATACAATTATCAGTCCCTTGTGTATGCTTTGAATGAGACTTTTAATAATGTCTCTTCACAAAACTTTGTTAAATATTTTCTCTTTATTTTTTTAATAACTTGTAATATTAGGAACCAATAATAAGAAGGATACGAACAATCTATTTTAATGACTCATGTTCGAAACAATAAGAACTCCAAAAGGGAATTAAATATATAGTACAAAGATACAAATTTTAAAAACATAAATAAACGGTATAATTACCAAACTCTGATGCGACCTTGATCAATAGAAATAGTGAGAATTTATATCAATATAAACAAGATCAAAGATCATTCTATTGAAACATGTTTGACTTAAAAACACAAACATAAAAACACAAAGAATGATATAAATCACACATTCACAATGAAAACGATTGAGATTGATAAGAATCTAGAGTTTGATCGTCACTAGCATGCAAGATAAGATCGTAAGTTTTTGAAGAACCTAACAAAAAATTCACTTTAAAAAGATTAAAGAAAATATTTCAATGTTTTTGATTGATCAATAATAATGATAATCTCCGAATTACAATAATAAAAAAGCCTTTTATAAAGAACTAAAGTCATTAAGGAAAATAACATTCTTAATAGAGTCTAATTAAGAAACAAATAACTTGAAACAAAGTCAATCCCTATTTAAATAGAAATATAAAAATTTTAAACACTAAAGCACCTAATTCTTATGTTTGGCACTGTCTAGCTTCTAACATCAATTTCATTTTGGAACTTTGTAGGTGTGTAACAAAGATGAGTTTGACAGTAATCTCACTTCTTGTCTGGCATTAATTTGCTTCTTAATCTTCTTTTGAATGGAAACACAACAAATATGAGACCAGCAATTGACTAACATGAGTGAATATTTTAGTGTCATGTTGCCTAATTTTCTAATATTCTCCAATCTTCAGTAATTTTTGGCACATGGTTCAAACTATTTATAACCTATGTAAGCATCTCTTAACTTAGAAGCTTGTGTAACTTAAATGTATTCATAATTCCCTTCATTCTTTTTGTATACAATGCATGAAATATTCTTAGTTTCAACTATATATATTGTAGCAAAAAAATTGGAATAACAAATTGGTAAAAGAAGATTTTGTAAATATAATAAAGGTCCCAGCTAGATTTTGTAAATATAATAAAGGTCCTAGCTAAGGTATACATGATGAACCAATCATAAATATTGCGTCGCAAAAATATCTAGAATTATTTCCACTAACCATATTACTCCTCCCACTAATACAAATCAATCAAAAGCTTCTAATTTTAGCCCTATGTATTATGTGTAGAGTCTTTTTTTTTGTATTCATTTTCAAATCATGAGGTGAAGATGGATCTTCCTTGTCAAAACTATCCTTAATCTTTCAACACTTAACAGAAAGAACTAATTTAGTTAGGTCACTACATTTGGATTCAGACAAAAATCAATTTAATTTTAGTCCATATATAAGTATCTCTAAAAAAGCATGACAATAATTGCTTCTAACCAACATTCAAACTAATCTAATCAAATTGTATCTCTAATAGTTTGACAATTACAACCAATAAAAGTTACCTTGCAGCCTAAGACAACTATAAATGGAAAGAACAAAGAAAAACAATAGTAAAGATTTAGTATCAACCTTATATAAGAAGGAAAATGTCAAAAGTTTTATATGTATGACTATCGAACAGTTTTGAAACTGAAAAGGGATTCTTTCATTTGCTCCATGCTTAGACTATGGCATAACCAACCAAAAGATGCTAGTCATAAAATTTCCACCTTGTCCTTGCATTAATCTATGATAATGAAATAATAAGTTTGGATTCGTAGCAGCTTTTCCATGGCAAAGAATACCTACCCTTTTTTTTAATTGTTTCATATCAAAAGAAAACTGTAGACCAAATCTTAGCTTCTTAGTGTCAATTAAGATAAGAAAAGAATTGATGTCTAATCTAAAGAACTTTTGTCACATAAAGAACATGTTATCACATATATAAATCCTAGAAACAAAAAAAGGAACCATCCCAGGATTCTTCACAACTGAATATTTGCTCTCTTCAAAATTTCTTGAGTTAATTTCCTTACTAGATTCCTTTTACGTTATACAATTATATGACTAAAAGCATATTTATCTAATACTTTAAAAATATTATATTCTTAGAGTTGGTATCTCTCTCATCTATTCTTTCACTATCTAGCTTTAAAAATGTACATGGCGACTATATTTTTCTCTATGACTATTAATTTAGTAAGTGGTTCCTTAATTCTTAACCTAAAAATCCAACTTCAATGACATTTTTTTGTGCATTATCACAAAAATGCAAAAAAAAAATGCCAAATCTCATCAAACTAAACACATTGCAATTTGTAATATAAAAAAGTATCCCATTAGACTCATACAGACTATAAAAGAGAAAATTAGTCATATAAAACAACTGCTAATCAGTATTGGGTCTAACTCAAATAAAAATTTCCCAAATATTCGTATTCCATATGCCAGAAAAACCAAATTTATACTCATTTATATTATATAAAGATAGTTAATTAAAATGAAGATTATAAGCTAACTTAACGAAAATGGTAAAAAGCAATTAAAAAAAAAGCCTTTTCTTTCTAACTAAGCAATCATAATCTTCAAAGAAAATGAATCAGAGACAGAAAGAGGCTCCCATTACTTCGTCAATGTCATATACGTAGCAAAGAAGCATTCTTATCTAATTAGTGGGAAAAGCTTAAACATCTATACAATATTGGATGACTATAGCGAATGATGATTGCCAAGGAGCCAACAACAAGTAAAGAAGGAAGCTTTGACTCGTACTTGTCATCATCCATGAACCTATCAAGGAAAAAGGCCTCTTCTTTTGGAGACCCACAAAGCAAATCTTGAAAAAAAAGGGAAAATTAAGTTCTAAAATCAATAGCAAATGCAACACCATTAAGTAGTTATTTAGTTCGTTTAACAAGAATACAGCATAACGGTTAGGAATATTAATGAGTCAGGCCGAGGTCGAGCCAGGATGACCCGTGGCCTAACGGATCACGGACAGGTCAAGTCTTGGGCTATTTTATATTTTTTAAAAAATATCAAAACATCGTTTTTAAAGTAATAGTCGGGCCACAAGTTGGACCGAGCTGACCACTTTTAGCCCGTGGTCCACCCGTAATTTCGATCAACTCGGACTAAAGTTAGGTCGGGTCAAAATTAACATCTTACCCTTTTTTTTCTTTACCTTAATGTTTAACGTCGAATTTTGTTCTTGCTTTGACTTTTATTCTTAACAAGGTAAAAGTTTCAAGATTGTAAGTAGTTTTGAGACTTGCATGAACTTGTCTTCTTCTTTACCTGATTTTATTTCTCCCGAAACTGACTAAATTGCTTATAAACATTTTCTTTTTCTCTTTTTCGTAAATGGTTATTCAGGAAGGTGATCGGACAAAAACAACAAAAGATTAAACATGGACCTAGAAGTCACCACGACTCCTCTGGCTATAGAGTTCATCTTGACCACTTTCATGCTTATTCATACATTCTTTATAGAATTCAGCTGTACAGTCAGTCCAGTATGCTAAGTAAAATGAGAAAAGAAAAAGTCGGTGGTTTCGCTCACCAAGAACATTATCAAACACACAAGTCAGGCTTCAAGCTCTTGGAAAGGCTTGCAAAAAATTAGTTTGAGAATGAAAAAAAGAAAACATCTTAATGTTGTTAAAAAGGAAAAAAAATTGAAACTCATCGTGGGTCTCCTTGAAGAATGCTAAACTGGGATGGTGTAACAGTGTCAATAAAACCTCGCATTGATAGCTCTTCCACAGATGTACCTTCCGCCGGCAGTTCATGGTCTATAAAGATGACAACTACTGTTATATCATCGTGATAATTCCGCCTGTTTCCTTTTTCTACCTTTGTAAGCTCATCATACTTCATATTTCTCTTCCTAGCGGCCACATTCAAAGCTAGTTTAACAAGTCTTCTGGCGATTCCCTACCATTTTACATGTCCATTCATTATAAACACATTTTTTAAAACACAATTTTGATTCATTCAAAATAATACTTACAGGTCGTGGATTTTTGTGCACAATCTCCACAGCCTCCTGGTTGGTGAGCTGTTCCCAAAGCCCATCAGATGCAAAAATCACAAATCTGTCATTGGGTTGTAAAGCCCTTGAACTTATGGATGGCTCTGATGTTAGCACAGGCCGTCGAATTGGTTCTGACAGGCGGAAACGGGGAAACGAAGGATCAACAGAAAACTCTGGCCTCTTCAAGTATGCATCACCTATGGATCTGGAAACCTAGCACCACATGAAAGAAACGTAGAAAATGATCAATCAAGTTTTAAAGTGCTACTGTGAGACAAATATGTTATTCAAGTCCAGGGCTTATCATATTTCCTTTAACCTTATCTGCAATACCAACCCAGAAACAGAAGAAATTGAAGAACAAAGCCGTGTTCTAAAATTAAGCTGGCATCTAGCAGGCAAACTCATGCCTGTGAATCAAGGACCTTGAATTACCCGTCTGAACAGATGCCACAGTGTTTCAAGATAATCGGTAGACTCACCAATTGACTGTTAGTGGATATTATCTTCTTATAGTCAGGAAGCTTAAATCAAGCGATCTTTAAGTTACGTTGCAGGGAAAGGCTATAGTTTAAGATGAAAAACTAAGTATAAAAGAAAATGGAAAAGAAGAGGACTTGAAAACAGGCAAAGAACCAAACCTGAATAACACCTTTGATACGCCAAACTCCCTGCTTCAAAATCACAATATTGGAATCATCTGGATGCAAGGATTTAAGTTCTTGCCTAACCTCTTCCATACTTGCATTATGATCCCTGGTCAACTGTTCCGCAGTTATCTTGTTGGATCTGCCTAAACAACCAATTACAGCCCGAGAATCACCCAAATTAGCAACATATAATGTTCTCCTCCATATAACCCCAACCAAACAACAAGATCCCATCGCTGCAATCAATGGCTTTATGTCGCATGCCCTACGCACTAGAGTAAGAAAGCCTTCCTCCGTCGCAGCGAAGGCACTTCTTAGAGTTTCTTCAGAGATTATGGTTCCCCTTTCCCTAGCAATCCCTAACAAAAGATTGAAAAGTTACACTTAACGAATATTAAGCCGGCTTAAGCTTCCATTGTTTAGAATGAAACAATACAGAGAAGGGTATTATGATCCTAAAAGATGAATATAGAAGGAAAAAGGTTTTAGAGTCGGCAAATGTTTTTCTTTCCTCCTCTTCTGCAATAATTCTCCGCACAATAAAAGACAAAAGAACAACGGTAAGTGGTAAAATAATTCATATAAAAGAGTTCATCAGGTATATCCAAAGAAACCGACAATTAAGAAAGATTTCACTCCGATAAGGACTTCAACCACATAATAAACACGCAGTAAGAGATACAGAGTTCAATCTCTAAAACTCGAAACAAGAAGCACCAAAACCCTGTCACATCAAACACTCATTACCATACTCCCCGGAAACCCATCAAAGAGGTTAGTTACATGGATACTCACTCATAAGATTGGCAAACAAATGTTCGCATATAAACCTTGATGCATCGGGCCCGCCATGACCATCATAGACTCCGACGAACGTGGCATCACAACCAGTCTCCACTTGGCTATGATCCTCAATAACCTCATTGGCCTGAACAACAGCGAATGAGAACTCCCCGTAAGTGTGCTTTTCGAGTTCTTTGGACCAGAGGAGTGAGTCATGGAGTGAAGAAGAACCTTCCAAGAAAAGATCATCATCATTATCGTCGCCCATACGTGCATATTGCTTCACCGGTCTCCAACACGCCATTACTATTTTTGTCAACCAAGAGAACATCCCTCATTTCCCTCCGAGACAAAACGGCCTTTTTTGCTTCTTCCTCTCTTTTATAACACCAAAAACCCACCGAAAGGAAAGATTCCCAAGATTGAAACTCAAGGAGGAGAAAAGATGTGATCTTTGGGATATGGGTCACTGTCAACTTTCAAAAGGGGAGTGAAAGACAGAGACTTAAAGACATGAAAAGAGAGAGAGAGCAAGAGAAGAGGTCAAAGCAGAGTCTTTGAATGAGAGTGGAATGTGGAGAGAAAATTACAGAGATAAAGAATTCAGAAACAAGTAAATGCAAGAGATTGATGGCTCATACAATACTCCAGAGAGACTTAAAGAGGAAGAAAAGATCTGGATGTTATGGGCGGTTAATGGGTTTAAGAGAGAGAAATAAGACTATTGTAGAGAGACAAAAAGGGGCGGAGAAGTTGCAGAGTGGCCAGAGCCTGAGACTTGAGAGAGTCAGATGGGTTTAGAAAGTAACTGCCCAAAAGTAATAATAAAATTTTATAGCAATCAATTTCTATGCTTTCCAATTTATTAATCTGTTTTTTTCTTTAACAACCCGTCTAATCCAGGGGGACGGGGCTAGCTACAGCTAGCTGTCCAAAAACAACAAAATTGAAAATTGGAGTTTTCCCCAAAAAAACAATGGACAATGATAAGTGCAGTGAAATTTCGGTATATATATATATATTAGTGAATTTAATAAAATAGTTCGTATCTTAAGTGTACTGTGACTGTGAGGAAGTTCTTAATCCAATTACAAATCATGGACAAGAAAATTAATTAAGCAGTACCTATTAAGAGGCCATTGGCAATTTTAGGTGGAAGGTCCACCCTTAACTTACAAAATTAAGACTGTGCTTGGTTCACTTAAATTAATAATAATAGAATTTATAATAAATAAAGTAAAGAATAGAAATGGTTCATTTATCACAATATTAAAAGTATGCAGTATATATTGTCCCAAAATAGAGTATGAAAATATTGTTCTTCAAATCACGATATATTATTATCAACCATCTTTTCTTATTTCTTACCTTTTTATTTCTTCTCACATCAATTAACTAATTACTCCTTAAGTTTACGTAAAGTTGCCCCGTAATCATATTCTTCTTAATATAACATTTTCAACCCCTAAAATTGATATATTAAACAAGATAACATAAGTTTATGTGTGCGTTCCATAATATATTCGCTTAAACTTTTTAGTAATTTACCAAGTAAACTAATCTTACTCTTAAAGTAAGAATGTTGTAGCTTGAGAATATTATTATGAGATATTATAATACATTTGTGGACAGTAATCGAAATAGGTGCTGACCACTTATACGTTCATTAAATGAGTATTGTTAACCTGAAATGAAATCTTTTAAAATGAACGTGTGACATTGGAATAGGTTGGTGGGGTGTTTGACGTACTGTACAGCCCGTTTGGTTGGGAGTAATTTTCAGAAATCTACAAACACATGCGGCATGTGAAGGCCATACAGATTTTTGGAGGTCACAAGGTTGCTAATGCTTTCTGGTTTACCTTCGTTATCATGTTTATTATTGATATGCATGCCTTTGCAATTAATTAAAGACACTGCTTGCTGCCACATTTCATCACTCGGGACCATAAATGAGGGGTTTATGGTTTATAGGTAACGTGTCACTATCTAAACGTTACAAGTGCAGCTCGTTTCCGCCTTAGCCTCCCCAGACACACACGTTCCACTGTCATAACTATGCTCTAATGCTTGCGAAAATTTCTGAAAACTAACGAATTGGATGCGATAATGCCTTTTTTTTATTACAAGGGAAAAGACAATAAGAAAAAAAATTAGTGGATAGACGCCGTGAGGATCACAGGATATAATGTCGAAGACAAACGACGGAGCGTCTTGAAGCGTGTGGATCCCGAAGCTGGAGTAAGCAGTTAGGGCAGCAAGACAATGATCCATTGGGCACGTGTTAATGGTCCATAATACTATTCAAGACATCTTTTCTAAATTTAAAAGGTTCTGCCAGGGTCTGGTATGCTATAACTATATTTCTGGGTCTAAACTTCGAAGAATAGAGAACAGGAAAGCTAGTCTTCCATAAAAGAATTAAGTTGGAATACTGTTAGATTTAAGAACACTTAATTTATAGAAATGTAAATCTCACACTAATTGAAGTGCCCAACCGACTTTCCTTCGCACGTAGTTAATGCCAAATAAAAGAATAAATTATATATGTATCTTAATTAGAAATTCTAAGTTAGACCACATCATTAATCAAACGCCTGTGTCGATTATAGCGCTTCTCCAGAAGTACTTTTGATGCTCCTTCCAGTGTCTTACGCCATGTCTGCACACAACACAAATTTACTGAATATAATTAATGTCACATGAAAAAAAAATATAATTCCTGAAAATATAAAGTTCTTTTAATACAATCCTACAAATATATGATAATCAAATTAATTAGAGTATGGACCAATCTCAACTGAAAGGTACATATTGACCTAACCTTTTCAATCACGGCCAGGACGGACTTGTTCTTGACATCCTTGATTACTCTGAGGCGAGACCTTCCAATCCCAAGTTGTCTGACCAGCACAGACTGCTTCCTAATGACAGGAGCAAGAAGTGAGCTCCTCTCCGCTAATGCGCTAGTACTAATGTCGAAGCAGGTATCACCATCATCAAATTCTCTTCTGGAGCTTCTTTTCCTCCTTTTGGACACTACTCTCATCATCACAATCATCAGCTCCTGAGGGTTTGCCTTACTTCCAGCTTCGTCATCGTCTGCGAACTTCCTCAGCAGCTCATCAGAAGACTTCTTGGTTACACGTTGAACTGTAGTAGCATCAGTTGTTGAAGACCCATCGACGGTACGGCATGGTTCCATGTTTTTCAAGATCAGGCAGGGAGATAGAGAGAGAGAGAGAGTAACGAAAGGGAAAGAATATATATGAAGATATATAGATAAACATGTGGAAGTGATACGAAGAGGGGGAAGAAGGTGGGCAAGGGGTGGTTATGTAGGGTAGTGACGAGGTTTGTAGTTTTGTGGTGGTAAATGGAAATGGACCGTTGAGGGAATGATTTGAATAGTAAGAGGGAGGATAAATGGAGCACCAACACAAAATATAGCCGTTAGAGGGAATATTCATTAATAAGGACAATAAAACGTATGAAAATGAACGAAAATTCCCCGCTCCACCCCATGTTATTTTCTGACATGGTATAGATTAATTAGAATAGTTACGCTTTTCTATTTAAAATAATTCCTGCCATTTGGGTAGGGTCTGCTAATTGCTAAATATGCCTGGTCTCCCTCGTTCATATACCTGTTTAAGAATAAGAGTTGTTAGATATGGCTTAAAAATAGATGATTTAAAGGTGCTTCTTATAATTAAATTTTTTTTAAATACCTTGTACGTTAAAAAAAAAAAGTTGATGGATACTCATAAAATATAAAAAGCATGTAGAAATCAAAACAGGTCATTTGTTGCGTAATATTCAAGTTAGCATTACCTGGGGATGGCTTATCAAAGGGGAAACGGGAAGTCATGATGCATATTGCTTTCTTAACTGTTGTTATTCCCCACCTCTAGCTTTAGGTGGTCAAGCTAGAGGTATGGTTGGTCCGTATGACTAAGGCAAGCTTACACCTCCATACACTGTACATTGTCTAATCATATTACTATGAGCTCCAAAATAAGTCCCCAAACTGAGTGTGACACTCAAGCTTCCTACAATGTTAAGCTACAAAATAGGAAGGAAGGGGAGCAAAGAGTGAAGGATTTAATTTAACTTCTTTTTTTTATTTTCAATTCTTAACATTTTTCTTTAATTTTTTATAAAACAAAATTGTGTTTGATCGTTGATTAAAATTTTTATTAATAAAAATCAAATATATTAATTACAATTTGTCAATAAATTTAATTTTACTAAATAAATTTAATTTTTAATATATATTTTAGTTATTAAGACAATGTTATCAATTAGAATTAAATATTTAAAAAATTATTTCATAAGCAAATATTTTAAAATTTATGTGCTTTTAAGATATTTTAAATTAAAAATATATCTATTAAATAACTATGGCATTTGAATATTTTTGAATTTTAGAAAAATTTAAATTTGTTAAGTTAATTATAAAATTTTAAAATTAAACAAAAATTAATTATATTAATTATAATTCTTATTAATAATTAATATAAAATAATTAAATAGTATATCTTTAATTATGGTTGGGTCGGATATATCCGGGCCCAAGTCCAATCTCACGGGCCGATCGATCAGTCTCACCCCATAGACTGATATGGGCTTAATCCACACATCCACAGCCCATTAGCATGAGGAAGCCTCCCATGCACGTACGTAAGAAACGTAAA
>JANPWT010000004.1:30535009-30549535 GCA_024678245.1 Erythroxylum densum
AGAAGAATACCCCGTTAGGCAACGGGAGTATGACATCTGCTGGTTAATACAGTAGAGAAGTGGTCGGGATCAGTTCGCGTCTGCATTAGTGTATTTTTATTTTTCTGAATTTTTGTATTACTGATTTGGACAATTTGTAAAGTCAACAGATTGGAATAAATTGTATTTATGAAAAGGGCCCCGAGGCCATTGATTTGTTTATGTAAATTATTTTCCACATAAATTATCATGAGTGTGTATATGTGTTAAAGAAAAAAATTTATACTGAGTTTTGACTGAGTGATGTAGCACGCCACCCTCGCGGGGTACGGACTCGGATATCACTATCGATGTCGGGTTCGGGTCATGCAGGAGTGAGGTGTTACATCCTTCACCTCTACTTGGATATAACGATGCTAGATTCTACATATGTTTCCTTGATGATTACTCTCGATTCTTTGAGATTTATCCTCTAGCCTTAAAATCCCAAGCTCTAATAGCTCTCCAGGATTTCAAAAAAATAGGTAAAAAAAATCAACTAGAAAAGCATATCAAAATTATTCAAACAGATCACAATGGATAATTCTTAGTCTTAACCAGCTTTCTCAAAGAGGGAATAACCCACAAATTCTCCTGTCCTTGTACTCATTACCAAAATGGTAAGGTGGAAAGAAAACATCTACATGTAATTGAAACAACCCAATCACTTAATACACAAGCTAATTTACCCATGAATTTTTGGTTTGAAGCTGTTCAAACAGCCGTGTTTCTCATTAATAGATTACCGACACTTCTTCTTAATCACCTCTCACAATTGGAAAAACTGACTAATAACAAACCTAATTACAATTTTTTCAAATATTTTGGGTGTGCATGTCTTCCCAATCTTCGTCCATACAACCAACACAAACTAGATTTTAGAACCAATAAATGTTTGTTTCTTAGGTACTTAAATTCTCACAAAGGTTACCTGTGTCTTCATCCCTCTGGCAAAACAAATACCTTCAGGATGGGTTTGAAAGAATTCAGATGACAAACAACAAAGCATGCAATATTCAACGGCAACTGGTCAAAAGTTTACAACTCAAGAAAAACCTTTCTCTAATCCTACCTTATATCGTAGTGTAATTGGAAGTATGCAGTATCTTATAATAACCAAACCTGATATTACTTATGTTGTGAACCAACTGAGCTAGTTCATGCAAACTCCATCTCCAATCCACTGGCTAGCAGTCAAGCTAGTGCTACGATATCTCAAAGGAACTTATGTCATGAGTTTACATTATAAGAAAGGAGGGACTATCGAATTAGAGTGCTTTACGGATGCTGACTAGGCTTTTGATCGAAAATCCACTGGAGGATATGTTGTCAAGTTCTGTGGAAATGTTGTAGCTTGGAGCTCGAAGAAACAAAAAGTTGCTTCAAGATCCAGTATTGAGAGTGAGTACCGAATGCTAGCTTAAGGAGAAGTTGAAATTGGCTAGTTCTAGTCACTATTAAAAGAACTATAGATAAAGTTAGATACTATTCCAAAATTGTTACGTGACAATCGCAGTGCTATCTCTCTATCTCACAATTCAATTCTTGAGAGTAAATCCAAGCATATCGCGATTGATATACACTATATCCGTGAAATGGTGTCAAATAGAGATGTTTAAATTTTTCATATTCCTTCTGTAGCTGATATCTTTACAAAAGTTCTCTCTGTTGATCAATTCACTTACTTGCGGAACAAACTCAATCTCCAACCAGGGAACTTGAGTTTGAGGGTGTGCATTGAGAAAACTGATGCTTGGGCAAGTACTTAGAACAATAAGAGGTTGTTAAAGATCAAAAGCCAAGATAAAGACATTATTTATTATCCATAAGTTTGTTATACTAACTGTATTGACAGATATTATTATTATGGAATCTTCTTGTACCATAATGATGTATAAATTTGATAATGAATGAATGAATTATTATGCTTTTCCATGCAAATGATAATATGTGATTCCTCGGTTTTCTAAGATGCCACAATACCACAGATCACTGATCATCATATGCCCTCTCACATACATTAGGCTTGAATTTCCACTCTTATCTTCTAAGACCAAATGGTCACTTCATCTGCATGCATTAAAATTTGAGAATCGTCGCGCACTTCTCACCTGCAGATGTTATCATTTTTCAGTCTTCATTTACTTTGTAATTTTGGTTACATTTTGTTACCCACACATTGGGGATGTAGCTCAAACGGTAGAGCGCTCGCTTTGCATGCGAGAGGTACGGGGTTCGATACCCCGCATCTCCAATCACTTTTCTTTTCATGTTTAAATAAATATAAATGTCATTATTGGTTTGTTGTTTCACACATCGGATCGTATATTATTACATCCGCATATCGCGGCGACAACAGTCTCCCTCTGCTCAAATTAGTTGCTCGGCTGTCCACTCCATTCACTTCTTCTATTCTTTCCAAATGGCTACACTACACAGCTCGGTCTCTACGATTTCAGCGATCTGCTCCTCTTCTTCTCCTTCTAACACTGCCTCTACGGTTCGCTTCTGGTCTCCGGCCAAGCTGCCCGAGATTCGCCGGAGGAAAGTAAATGGGGGAATGGCCTGCAGAGCTATGGTTCAACAGGCTGTTCAGGGATCCCCAGCCATTTACGCCAAAGAGATGGAGCGACTCTCTGCTAAGGAATCACTGCTTCTCGCTGTTAAGTCTCTTAATCTTTTACTATTTCTTTGAGTATCCAGTTCATTTTGTTTTTGTGAAAAGGAAAATTTTTGCCTTTTGTGTCTCATTGCTCGTTTGTATTGTCCTTTTAATGCAGTACCTAATTTAATTGAGTGTTTTTTTCTTACTGCTGAAATGCAATCGTTGCTTAATCAAAGTTACAACATTTGCATTACTAATCAGAGTTCTTGTTGGAAGTTCTGTACTGATAGCTAGCTATTGATCTAGTTCAAAGATGCTGGGGGTTTTGAAGCTTTAGTTACTGGACGTATCACAGACGTGCAACGGATTGATGTGAATGAAAGGATAGTTGGTCTTGAGCGTCTCAATCCTACTCCTCGACCAACTACGTAGGTGCTCATTTGTACTGAGCATTTCATATGCATATGTTTTTTCAGAAAGATATGTCTAAATGTTTCTTAGTATTCAGGTCACCCTTTCTTGAAGGTCGTTGGAATTTTGAGTGGTTTGGTTCTGGAAGCCCTGGTTTATTTGCGGCCGGATTTATGTTTCAGTGAGTGCTATTATGTCAGTGGATCTGTTTCTGTTTTCTTTCTAAGTTTCCTCCAGTAGTTTTATGATTTTTCCTGTTGTAACGGGTGCTGCCATGGGGTAACTTTCACTTGAATGGATTTGCTAGTTTCAATTACTACTTTTTTTTTATCATTGTTATTATCAATTTTCCCTTTTTTTTTGAGTCAGTCAGTGTAGACAAAGACAGTTTTAGGTTCTAATCTTATGTATACATTCTTTCAGGGGATTTCCCTCAAATTTGGCTAATTTATCTAAAATGGATGTGGTGATCAAGGATGGTATTGCAAAAGTTACGGCAAATATGAAACTACTCTACTCGGTACATTTCTATCTTTCATATTTTCTTTGATATGCTTGCACGAATGTGCTGTTTAGGTGGGATGAAATCATTCCCTTAACCGCCAACCCCCAACCCTTTTCCTCTCCCCACTCCTTAAAAGGTAATGCAAAACGATGCAAAATTTGAAACTAACTATTACCTTACTTTGATGCTTTACGTCTCTATGATGTTTCCCTGTGCTAAAATAACGTAAACATACAGACAAAAAAAGTCTTTTGCTTCATTTGGATTCATACTCAAACCTTAATATTTCTACCCAACTTACAAACATATAGCAGTTATCAACCTATTTCATTCTTGTCGATTTGAATTCTGTTGACTTGATATGGGATGAGTAAAGTGTTTCATCTTTTTCATTATCTCAAACTTGTTGATGGGTTTGACTACGTCTATGATTCTTTTTAGGATTATGTTAGTTAATGAATGAAGATAAGTTAGACCTATAGAAGAACAGTGAAAGGCTGATTAGAGTTTGTGATTGACATTGCATGATTTTCAAACTATGCATGCTTTTGAAACTATGTGGCATACTCAAAATTTGAAGATTGTTTTATACTTATGCCTAGACTTTAATTTAATTGTTAAATATGCAATCAGGTCTCAATCTACCAGGTCATACCTACTTGTTTTGCATTTACAACGGGAACTGCAGTTGCCACAATACTCTGGTCTTTGCTGATGCATGGTTGAACATAACTTCTGTAATGGCATTGTAAAATGTTCTTCTGTTACTCATTAGCTTTTTTGTGGCTTCTCAGGCTTTATTGTGAATGCATCTTTCTTGTTGTAATGCAGATAGAAAGCAAATTTGTTCTGTCATCCAGGTTATCTGTAGAGGGACCTCTTCGAATGAAAGAGGAATATGTTGAAGGGACTTTAGAGACACCAACGGTCATTGAAGAAACCTTGCCAGAACAGCTAAAAGGTGTATTTGGTCAGGCTATTAGCACAATGCAACAACTACCTGTGCCCATAAGGGATGCAATTTCGAGTGGACTGAAAGTTCCTTTAAGTAAGCCGTCTGTTATTTTTCTTATATAATTTCCTCTGCTTCTCACTTAATCTATTTGAGGTCCAAAGGTCCCTCAGGACATGTGTGAGCTTTGGGTATGTGCACTTTTATAGCTGGGCATTTGTTCTTGTTGTGAACTGTCCTAGTTTGTCTAAAACAATCAGTGATAGTTTGCCAGAGACTCCTTCGGTTGCTGATAAGATTGCTTTCCTCTTTCTTGCAAGTCCCTACTTGATAATTTCAATATGGTTAGGTATCTAAAGGATTTCGCATTTGTGTTCTCATTGAGTTGTAGTTGTGTTTTGACATTATAATTTATGTGGTCTATCTTTGTGGCTGCAAGTCTTCTCTAATTAACTGATATTGTTGTCTTACACATCTCTGACATTTGGTCTGGGATGACGGTATGACATTTGGTTTGGGATGATGGTATGGAACATTTTATGTTCTAGTCCAGAGAAGAAAAGTCTATTCAAACTGCATATCTTTCCTTTTTCCCTTCTGTTTCTGTATACTATTTAACGTGATGTCTGAGACTATTTAGAGGATGGAATATGAAATCTCGAAGGAGGCTTTTGACACCTACAGCTAATACTAAAGTTCACTGGAATGCATGCATTACAAAAAAAAAAAATTCTGTAATAGATGTTTAAGGGGTTGTAGATAACCAAGAAATTATACTCTTTGTTTAATCAAATTCTAGTTGAAGTGATTTGCCCAGTAGTTTTAGACCATTAATCGTTGTTAGCATGGTTCTCCCCTTTGAATATCCTGATATGAACTTAGGTTCTTTGCAATAAGGTAAAGATCTGCGGAGTTCTAATTGTGCTGTGTGTTCCTTTCAATTGATGCCTCTGGAGTTACCATAATGAATCCATTCTAATTTGCGTCCCCTATACCTGGTTCATTCTTGCAGCTGGTACTTTTCAGAGACTCTTCATGATTTCTTACCTTGATGAGGAGATACTAGTAAGCACATTTTTAAGTTTACTGCCTCTGACATTAACGCAGTTCTATGTGCGGTGCCTTCAATTTATTGTGTGCAATCTCATTTAATAATTGGATGAAATCTTGTTTTATACCTACATGCCACATGAACTGGTGCATTAGTGTTTCTATGATAGTCATTGTGCAACTTGCTAGGAGGAATCAAAGATAGAAATCAATAAACATAGTATATCTTGTGGTGGGTGCAAGGCAAAATTTTGATTGATATTTCAGTTTGAAATATATATGGTGCTGAAAGCCCTGGCATTATCACATCACTGCCTTCAGTTATAGGTTACTGCATACCAGCATGGTCCATGGAAGTATCGAAAAAACATCAAGGATTATAAAAGAACATTTGCAGCATATTCTTGAAGGAAGAAAACTAACCAGTGCAGCTCCTGTTGTATTAATTTCCTTATGGATTGGGAAGCATTAGGAGAAAAAGAAATGTAGGACTGATGAAGTTTGTTAGCAGTGTTTAGAATTTTCCAGGTAAAGATTTGAAGGATCTTTCTTGGACACTTGGAAGAGCATTTAGTTAATGATGTTGGTAGGTAGAGCACTGCAGAAGCATGTAGGAATACAAAGTTCTTTTTGTAGTTTCTTTTAGTAAATATTTTAATGGGTTTTACTTTCTTTAGCATAAGTTGGAGAGCTTTATTTCCTTGAATTCATCTTATTCTCGTAGTTTGATCTGTGGAGGATGCCTTTGTGATAGCTTTGGACTATGTTAATGTATTGAGTGCTGGAATTTAAGGATGTTAACCAATAATCGTCTACACGCCTCAGGCTGTGAGGACTGATACATTGGGATGGAACTGGAATGGGTTACTTTTAATAATCTAATTCTTTGCTTGACTTTTTACACAGATAATAAGGGATACTGCTGGAGTATCGGAAGTTCTGACGAGGTTAGATGCACCAGCATATCCACTCGCAGAATCCGTCCCAGAGTACGAGAGCTAGTGATAGGAAGTGACATTTAGTTTCCTTTTGACCTGTAATTACAACGTGAAGACTTCATCTTTTCATGATTGTTCACAATAAGATGGGTACTTCATACATATTGTTGTTGTTTGCTATTCCTCCATATACATCAAATGCTAATTGGAAATACTTACATTGCTAAAAGGTGGAAGCGGGGTGATTAGGGGTCTCCTTCCATAATGTCAACTTGTTTCAATAAATTCAATCTGTATATTCGGTTTTGGTTACAGAATTATTGACAATAATGCATCCGTTGATTAGCTAGGATGATTAGATAGTTATAATAAATAATAATCATACATTTGCATGTTTCCTGCTACGTAAGATTGTTATGGAAAGGCATGCATTATGCTATTTTCGCGCAAATTACATCACTCATCGGGATATTAAAGAGAGGAGTCTGAGTTACAACGCTGGTGGTTTACAAGAGATGAGACTAAACATCTGTTGTTTGGCTACCGTCTGAATTGTGGTAAAGCATTTACGACCCTTTAATGAACCAGAAAAGCTTTGCTTAAACAATTAATTGACCTAGGGTTTCCCATGAGTAGTTTAAGACTAATAAAATCACGTCATAAAGCTGGCACACTTTCACATTTATAGTCAAGTCAAATAGTCCAGCGTCCTTTGAGTTTGAGGTGTATTTGCTGGGATATGATACTTTGTCTAATTTGATGGTGTCTTATTCTGTCTCATAAATCTCAGTTATTTATTTATACAAAACTCGCATTCATTTATGCAAGATCCATATAATTGAATAGCTGAGATTCATTAGATACAATAAAATACTATAAAATTAAACAGAAAATCTGGACTCATATTTGTTACGTCGCATTGACTTAATAAGTACATACCAAAAACAAAATTTAACCAAGATTTCCACTTCTTTTTATTTGATTTTCCTTTTAGTTTTGGGTGAAAGGGACTAAAGTTCCAAGTACTGCAAAGTAGCGTATTCAATTCTAGGGTAGAAAAATTTGAAGGCTATCAGATCGCTCATACCTCGATGATAATTCTTACCTGCTCTTGTTTATTGTATTACATGTTGGCTTTAACTTGGATCTTATTACACATACATAGTTACTAAGATGCTATAGTAATATTCATTCATTCTTTCATTTCGTAAAATACTCATCCTAACAACAACGACAACAATACTCATATTATAAATTTTACTGAAACACAAAATTTAAAAAGATCTTATAGTACGCAACATTATCCTTAATTAGAAGATAAATTATTTCCAAATGACCAATACTTGTATTAGAAAATCTAAAACCACCAAATCAAGATGTGTGAACTCAAAACATTTGTTCTGATAAAGTAGTACGTACGTAACACAGACAACTTGATTCTTACCCAAATAAAATAAGCAACACCTAACCATATTTATAGGTTTCACCTCTCTGCCACATATATATATGTCTATACATTCATACATATCAATTCCATTGATGTATAAATGGTCAAATCAAAAATACTAAGTAAACCAGAAGATTGTGCAGTTAACTACTCCACAACGTCATCCTTTTTAGAATTCTCGGTTTGAGGTCAATGCTTCTTCTCGTATATTAACTCTGTTTGAGGTCAATGCTTCACGCTCCTTGTATATTAACTCTCAAACGACGATTCAAAACACAATGTGAACAATTAAATCAAGATGCTTATGATTAGTGTCATAGTCATACGTAGGAACTATAAGAATACGGCTACTTGCTTAGGTAAATACTTTATGAAAAGTTGACTTTGTTATTAAAATCAAGATCAAGATTCTATATTTTGAAACTTTAAAGATTGCTTTCCGAGTAGAAAAGCAATCTTTTATGTGCAGAAACTTGCAAGTACTTTGAGTTATTTTTTCACTAAGTTAAGGAATAAAAAAAGAGAGAAAATAAATAAAAATATTAAAGGAACAGAGGGGAGGAGAAAAAGTGTTGAATGCTATTTCTAAAAAGTAAAAAAAAGGAACAAAATTAAGTTAGATGACATAAGATTAATAGGAGTGAGCTCATATGTAAGTGATGATCCTGTTTTTAATTTTAAATTGTAAAATATTATAATATTTTTCCAATATAAAATAATTCATTTGTGAATTTTTAACATATATATATCTTCTCATTTATCTGTACATTTATATTAGGCCAACCAGTATCTCTTGTTCTAAATGAAAGTCCATCCTCATGTAATTAACTTTCCTTTTAAATACCGAAATTTTACTATAATTTGAAAGCAGATAATTTAAATTTAATTTATATGAATTTATATGTAACTAAAAACATTATTTTTAACTTATAATTTTAAGATATCATATTATCAAAAGTTAATTGTAAAACAATTTTATAATATTATCTTGAACCTTAAGAAGTGACTAAAATGTTCTAACTTTTAATTTTTAGCAAAATAATATGATGTTATGCGACGAGCCACATCAAATTAATATTTTTACCGCATGGCATGGTTGCTACATATTGTATTTACGTCATGTATGGAATTTATTATTTTATAATTAAAATATCAAAAACTCTAAAATAATTATATACTCTTCATATGATTTGCTTCAAAATTATTTTAAAGTGTTTGATATTTTTAATTTATTAAATAATAAAATCAATACCTAAAACAAATACAATATGTGACGATTTTATAACAAAAATATTAATATGACGTGATTTGCTATATCATTTATATTAGCAAAAAATTAATTTAAGACTATTTTGCTAGAAATTAAAAGTTGAAACTACTTTATAAAGTTTTGACTGACATTACAAAATTGAATAAATTGTGATATTTTATATAATTAACCCCATTATGAATCTATATAACTCTCTCTCTAACTATATAAATATATATATTACTTCTACTTTATACCATTTCTAATGTAATTATATAAATTTTCTAACTAAAACTACTTAAAAAATAATTTGTAAATTAGTTATTAGTTGTTTCAATTATAAGGAAAAACTTGTAAGTTAAACATTTGTGGGAGGGTGAATAAACTTAATATTAAGGAGTATTGTTGGGTTTTCTACTACTTTTCTTTTATCTTTTCAACAAAAGAACTAAACAGAGATTGTTATTTTGCATATATCAACTTGCAGAAAAATAAAAGAGACAAGATATACTTGGTTCGATAATGTAAAACTATCTACGTTCAAGGTTCCCACTTGACAGTGGTGGAGACATTTCACTAATATAGAAGAAAGTGTAAGAACAAGATACAAAGATTGAGTATTTTTTGGAACACGTGCAACAAGAGCCTCTCAAACTCACTAGTACCCAAAACAGGTTGGTACTCTAGCACTCTTTGATCTTTTTCCCTCATACTATTTTTCCACTCTCAAAGACTGAAATTACAAGTGAATGAAGACTGAAATTTTTTGTGTTGTGTTGTTCTCTATCTCTCTGATGCTTGTGCCTTGCTTTTATATTTGTAGAAATGAGGAAGATGGTCTTTGGATGTGGTGGCTTGAATCAGTCCTTCTACATGTGCCATCCACGTGAGTCTTTAAAGTCCCTCTTCCTGTCTACGTTTTATATATTGGAGTGGCTGCATTTCATCTGCTTTAAATGTAAGTCACATGACTGTGTTTTATTTAAACTTGAGTTGTAAGTGAAACGACTGTGCTCTGTGTATAATGCTTGGGACTTGAATAGAGAACGATTGCGCATTGTGTTACTTTGCTTCAGACAACATGCTAATGACTTAAGTCACTTAGGTTTTAACTTCAGCTGCTAGATGCTTCGAGAAGTCTTCTCCTCCTTCACTCTTCGACATTTCTCAGACATAAACACATGCTTCTTCTGTCTTCAATTCTTCTTGCATTCTTGTAGTATCTGAGTTGAAATGTTGGAGTATACGTGATTTTTATCACAAATTTTCCTCCTACTCCATCATCTTTAGCTCAGAGAAAACAACCCCAGAGAGTTAAGAAAAAACCTGAAACTCTAGATTTTTGCCAAACTTTGTGAGATATGTCAAAAATGTCTTCGATTTCATGTGGCTTCCCTCCTATTTCACCAATCGTAGCTCAAATTGAAAAAACCCTAAAAAAATTCCAGAAACCTGAAACCCTAATCTTCACCCCTTTGTGTCTGCTAGATTTGACTTCGGTATCAAGGGGCTTCCATGACCTGTAAGTAGTCCCTGCAAAAATTAAACTTCTTTTTTGCTAGAATTTTTGTACCGAAATCAGATGGATTTTTCTCACCTTGTATTTTTTTTTCCAGATTGAAGGTTCCTTTGGAGATTTGATCTTTGACAAATTGCAGACACAAATCAATGTGCTTGGATCGTTTATGGAGGACTGGATCGCGACTCAGGTACCAAGCACTCTGACTGTCTGTGTATAGTACTGGTATTGTGATGTCTGTGTTGATTTCTTTAAGTATACCTGACAACCATACTAATTCTTTTACACCTTCTGTTATTGCATAATATTCTGCCTCTGTGGTAGATAGACTTACCACTGTTGTTGTTGTGATTTCCAGCATATTGTGTTTGTTGATAGTGTAAACATGTATGCTGAGATTGACTTTCTTGAGTCCTTGTCTGCTGCATAATCAACATCTACATAGCCATGTAGAGATAGATAGTTGCATTTGATTAGCTCCCTTTTTGTGAAGCATAATCCATAGTTCACTGTTCCAGATACATATCTGAGAAAATTTTTGAGCTCTTGCCAGTGTTATAAACTTGGATTGGCCATGAACTTACTTAGGATACTTATAGCATAGGCTAGATTAGGCCTTGTGCATAGTATAAGGTACATTAAGCTTCCAACACTTACATCACAGGGATAGTGAGTCATAGCTTTCTGTTCTTCTTCAGTCTTAGGGCATTTGTCAGAAACCATCTGCAAGTGTGATCCTAAAGGAACTGAAGTAGGTTTGGCTTGCTCCATATTAGATTGTGCTAGTATCTTTCGGATATAGTTTCTTTGGATAAGCCATAGCTTTCCTTCCCTCCTCTTCTGATAATCTGCATTCCTAAAAGCTTATGTGCTTCCCCTAGGTCTTTCATTTCAAAATGAGAGCAAAATTCAACCTTAACCTCTTGAATTTTATTCAAGTCCTTCCCTGTGATGATGAGATCATCTACATAGACTAACATAAACACTGCTTTAGTCATTCCTAGATCTTTATAATATAGGCAGTAATCACATGAACTTCTAATGAAATTCATGCTAGCAGCAACCTCATGGAACTTCTAGTTTCATTGTCTAGGGGCTTGCTTGAGCCCATATAGGGATTTTTGCAATATGCAAACATGGTCCAGCTTGTTTTTGTCCTCAAAACCGATTGGTTACTTCATATATATGGTCTCTTCTAGCTTTCCATATAGGAAAGCTATCTTAACATCCATTTGATGGATTTCCCAATCATATAAAGTTGTTAGGACTAAAATAAGCCTAATTGTCTTGAATTTAACTACTAGAGAGAATATCTTCTTGTAGTATATTCCTTCCTTTTGCCTAAATCCCTTAGCTACAAGCCTAGTCTTATAAATTCTAGGTTCTGCTTCTATTACTCCTTCTTTCAATTTAAACAGCCACGTATTCTCAATTAATTTTGCTTTGTAAGGTCTAGGGACTAAAGTCCAAGTGTTATTCTTCATTAATGAAG
The DNA here is from genome assembly GCA_024678245.1 of Erythroxylum densum. Taxonomy (NCBI): domain Eukaryota; kingdom Viridiplantae; phylum Streptophyta; class Magnoliopsida; order Malpighiales; family Erythroxylaceae; genus Erythroxylum; species Erythroxylum densum. The sequence goes on from JANPWT010000004.1 coordinate 30,547,196, forward strand.
AATATTCCTTCTCACAAGCTTCTTTTCAATTTTTAGCATCCTTGCTTCTCATGGCTTCATCATAGGTTTCTAGAGCCTTACTTTCTACATTTTCAACAGTGAAACATGCAAATTCAACCATGTCAAGTTCAGTATACCTTCTGTTAGGTATTCTGATTCTTGGTTGCCTATCCCATATAAGTTGGTAGTCCTGTAGGTTCTCTTGCATATCAGCCGAAGGTAGGTGTGGGGCTTCTCCTTCACTCTCATCTTCTGCCTCTTCTCTCCTTTCTCCATACTGTGTAATGCCTTCTGGAGGCTCCACAGCTTCAGTTTATGAACCACCATCTTCTCCAGATTCGGGTGGTACATAAAATGGGAGTGAATTGTTTGCAGTTCCTAAATTCTCCTGAATGTCACCTAGAAGGTCAGAATTTTGAGAATTCTTGTTCATCAGAGGGAATTCATCTTCTTTAAAGATGACATCTCTGCTAATGATTGTTTTATAAGCTCCCTTTTGAAGTAGTAGGAGTTTGTAGCCCTTCACACCTTCTATATAACCTAGAAACACCCCTTGACTACTTTAGGCTCTAATTTTCCCTCTTTCTGATGTGCATAAGCTGCACATCCAAAAGTCCTAAGGTGTGAGAGTCTAGGATTCTTACCACTCCAAATTTCCTGAGGAGTCTTGTAGTCATTAGCAGAGGTTGGGAGCCTATTAATTAAATAGGTTGCTGTCCTAATTGTTTCTCTCCATAGGGAATGAGAGCAACCCGAAGAGAGAAGCACGCACCTAGTGTTTTCTAAGAGGGTCCTATTTAATCTTTCAACTACTCCATTCTGCTGTGGAGTAGCTCTAACAGTCTTATACCTAAGAATTCCATTTTTACTGCAATATTCCTCAAATTCCTTGTTGCAATACTCCAGCCCATTATCAGTCCTTAGGCATTTTAATTTCCTCCAAGTTTGATTTTCCATAAGAGTATGCCACCTTATGAAAATCTCTAAAGCTTCATCCTTCTTCTTCATAAGGTAAACCCAACATTTCCTAGAATTATCATCAATTATGGACATAAAATACAAGTTCCCTCCTACTATGGAGACTTGAGCTGGCCTCCAGAGATCACTGTGAGCATACTCTATGATCTTTGTGGCTCTCGTAGCTCCCCTTTGAAATGCTGACCTATGGTGCTTACCTAGCACACAGGATTCACAAAAATCTAACTTCTGTAGGTTCTTTTCAGGTATAAGACCTTGCCTAGAGAGATGGAGCAGGCTTTTGTTGCCTGCATGACCCAACCTAGCATGTCATTGCTTGGTTCAAGGTTTCAACTTTCTGAAATTTGATTAATTTCAGTTGAGCCTATAACATAGTATAGGCCACCCCTCTCCACTCCTCTAATGATGACTTTCCCATCCCTTAGGATTTCTCTAAGTCCATCTTTAGATCTTATTTGAAAGCCTTGTTTATCAAACAAGCTTTCCAAGATCAGATTTCTCTTTATTCTAGGCACAAATCTGACATTGCTTAGGGTTCTTCTTTTTCCATCAAACATGTTGATGGAAATTCTTCCGATGCCCTCTATCCTTTGCTGCCTAGAATCTGTCATTTTAACCTTGGCAATGATTGGTTCAAATGTGGTGAACAAGTCTCTATGAGGAGTGACATGCAGAGTGCACCCTGAGTTAAATATCCATTCTCTACTAAGGTGCTCATCATCCTCAGTTACAGCCAAAATTTCATCTTCACTAGAATCTTCAGGTTTTTCAACATTACCTGAAATTCCACTTTCAGCTGCCTTATCCCTCTTCTTTTTCCTACAATCCCTTACAAAGTGTCCCACCTTATCATAGTAAAAGCATTTCTTCCCTTTGCCTTTTTTCTTCTTTTCATTTCACCTTCCTTAGAATGTTTTTTTTTCTCACTTCCCTTCTGCCACTTTCCCTTCTTACTGTTTTTCTTATGAGCTTTCTTCTCATATTTATTCTCTACAAACATTACTTCAGCCTCTTTCTTAAAAGGATTCACCTCAACTGTTTCTTCCATTAAAGAATATAAAACCCTCTTTACAGTAAGTGATTCTCCACTAACATGCTTAATTACCTTCTTGAATGCATTAAATTCAGAAGGTAATGCCTTTAAGATCACTACAGCTTGATATTCCTCAGAAATTTTCTCATCTGTAGCTTCTAAATCTTGAAGTAGCTTCAAGAAGTAGCCTAGGTTATCATCTAAGGAGACTGAAGTGTTCATTTTTTAGTTTGCAAGATTGTGAAGAAGTGTCATCTTGTTAGGAAGACACTTCTTGGCATACAATTCATCAAATTTCACTCAAAACTTCTATGCAGCGTTGCAATTAT
>JANPWT010000004.1:30608393-30620315 GCA_024678245.1 Erythroxylum densum
TTAATTAATGTACTTTATAGTTTTAAAATTTTAATCAAATAGCATTATTCCATATAAGAATTAAAGAAACTTGACATTTCTTCCTAATAACAAATTCCAGAATTGATCAATTTTCTTTCTGTAAGTAGTCCTTAAATCAACCTCAAACTAAGCTTAGTCGTTTAGACAAGCTTGGTAAAAGTAGATTGCCATCAAATGAGAAAGTGGGATATACTTTTCACTTGATAAACTCACTTCAAAGAGTACATAAGACAAGATCCTCCATGTATCAGATAAATATCCTAAATTTTCTTATTGTTTAACATATCTTGTTCGTTAACCTTTCTTTTCTTCCGAATTACTCTAAAGTACATATATTCTTTCCCCCCACTATTCTATGATTAATCTCATCAACATATCAAAAAAATTAATGTTGTAGAATAGTAGCGACATGCACCTCCAAAGAGTTATAAAATAATAATCTGGAAGTAAATATGAAGCTTTTAATCAAAGAGTTACTAACCAGAATGTAAATGTCCTTGCCTGCACTACAAGCAACAATAAATTACGAACGTCATTAAACAAATAATATAACTTGTTATATACACAGGCACTCATTAGAAGATAGCAAGTTTGTCTGAGAACATGCTTCCTAACAAGAAGGTAAAGAAACCATATAAAACTCAGAGTTACCTTTTAAAGAGTATAATCTTGCATCTTTTCATAAAGCCCATCTAAGAGCTCAACAACTCTTATCTCGTTGACTCTATTTAAAACATATACATAAATGGGGTGGGAGAAAATTGAGTTTGTATAACAAATTTTCCTCTAATTTATCAAGGGCCCCCTTCCATTATACATAAAAAAGATACACTTAAGAGGAAAAAAACATAAAAAGAGAGCGAGAGTCTCTTTACTATTAGGCAATTGGGAATGACAAAAGTGATGGAAATAATGTTCAAAGAAACAAAACGAAGGATATAACTTAAATTGAAGGAAACAATTTCTTTATTAATTTGTCTGATTTGGTGAAACAAAAAACATAATGAAAGTGATAAGAAATACCCTTGAATAATCTTGCAATTAACGTGTAAAGCAATCTTTAAACGCAGAGCAGACCCAACAACACAAGTTAAAATATTTCACGTCAAATATTTTATGATAAAATAGTGTAAAAAAACATAGTAGAAAAATAGTACATTAAACATATTTTTAATGAGAAAGTCTCGAACTAAAGTCCCGTCTCCATCATATATAATATAAGATCAGGGACAATTAGCTGAAAGACTAGCCATCGATGAACTGTTAAAAATTAATTCATAATGTGATATGTAACATAGTGAATCTATAATCTAATCAACGGGGATATGATACCCTAAAATGTGTTTGTCTTCACAAAGTTATAGAGAGATCGATAATCTCAAACATAGGCATATTCTAAATAGTTTTCACTAGCGTTAAAATATTTATAAACAATACATCTTAATGCATTATAACTATATCCCATTCAACACAGAATCCTAATTTTTAAAGTACTAGCCAAGTTATCTTTCTTTTCAAATTTATTTAGTTTTTAACATCTTTATTTATTAAGAGCCATCAATGCTTCTTTTTCTTTTTTTCATTGAATTTCAAACTTATAAAATAAATATATTTTTGTAATAAATTTGGTTCTTGATTCATTATAATTAATGCGTCAATTCTCTTATATATCTATTTATAGCTTTCTTAGATTTGATTGAAACTTATTCGTAGCCTTTCTAAGCTATGGAATCACATCATTTAGTATCATAAGTTGACTATGTATTAAGTATGATTTTGCATTCATTTTCATACTGTTAAAATATTATTATATTCTTTTAGAAAAAAGAGAAAATCAAATTCCTTGTAATTCCTTTTCATTTTATCACATCACATTCTTTTTTAGAAATTTACAATGAAAAATTAAATTCATCATCTTCTTATTTTAGGGTTTGTCTGTTTCTACTTTTTGTTAGGTATTTTCTTTATTCAATTCCTTTTTTTTTTCATCCCTTGTACTAATTATTTATTTGGTTATGAAAGGAAAAGAAAAGAAAGGAAAAGAAAAGAAAAGAAAAGAAAAATGGTGTAGGAATTATGACCTAAAGAAATCGTTCCCAAATACAGTTTAGAATTCTTGTTAGCTTCCTTTTTCATTCAATTTCTTTATTTGTTGATTAAATTATAAGCATTTTCTCGTCCTAACCAACATTTCTTTTGCTTTAAAAGTTTACAAGGTTGAATTATTGCTTGAGTTTGTTTAGTTCTATAAAGAACTTGCAAAGGAGGCAAAGAGTGAGCAAAAGGTGAGGGAGTATGAGATTAGCATACAAAAAAGGTCAACAAAGAATGATATTCAAGTGATTTACCATCTTTAATCGTAAACAAATGAGGAAATGCGTGGGGAAATTTTCTTTACTAACTTTTCTTGTATCTTTTACATATGTCGTCTAAAGGTGATTCATCATTGAAGGAGGAGAAAGGGGATGCATACTTTATATAAGCCACGCAACAACATTTTGAGAGGCTGAATATGGTATATATTGAGATGAGACTTATAATGTAGAAGCAATCCTAACAAATTGTTGAACTGTAAAGGAGATAACAACTCCAAGAAAGGGGAGGCATACTAGGCATAATGTACAACTTTAATAGAGGTTGATGACAAGAATGATGAACTTAGTACTAATGTCATTGATTTGGTCTTTAATGATGACAATTAAATCGTCCAAAACTAAAGAGGATATAACACAATTAGGGAAAAGTTAAAATTGAATCTTAACCCTCTCGAAATAGAGATACTAAACATGTTTTATGTTTGGAAATATGGCATGTTACATGATAATTAATGTTGAAATAAACGGATCATATATGATCGTGAAGAATGTTAGAGAAAGGAGAGTGTGAGTGTTTAGATAAAAAAGGAAGTTAAAACTATCATTTAAAGATTCTAATGATGAAGGTGTTGAGTATATTGTTAAAGGTAAGATGTTGCTACGAAGGGAGCATTGAGTCTTCAAATCAAGGAGCATGAGCTAGAGTAGCAAATATGTGATACATTCATGATAAGGTATGTAATATATACTATGTGAATTCAAATAATACATCTGTGGTCCAAGGTAGGTGAATTAAATGACGCATAAACAAAATTGATTAACACGTTTGTCTAATTCAAATTTGTCTCTAAGTTTTCAAAGGTACAGTTCTAGGTGAATGCATATAATACATCTGTTGTCCAAGTGAGGAGAATTAAATGACGCATAAAAAAGATTGATTAACAAGTTTTCAAAGGTATAGTACTAGGTGAATTCACATAATACATCTGTGGTCCAAATTAGGTGAATTAAATAACGCATAAAAAAATTGATTAACACGTTTAGCTTTTATGATTTTAAAAATAGGGATGGCTAGAAAGAGAAAATATCATTGTTAGTCTTTTAAATAACGTAAAGGAGACCTCCTCTACGTTGAGACAACACCCTACATCAAAGTTAACGAATAGAAGATTAAAAAAAAAAAGGAAGAAAAATCGCTTCCTTTTTTTTTTTTAATTTCACATTCCGCTCTCATCGACTCCGAGCTGTCCACAATTTCAATAAAAGGTCCGCTGCGTTACAAACATCTCTTTGTAATGCCTTGTCGCATATAGACCAGGATGCAAGAAGCCTAATGCATCATTCGGAGTCGGATAAACTGCATGAGTCCAGATCTCTTATTGTGTTCAGTGAATTTCAGTCATTTATTTATGTAGGTCTTACGTTGATCTGGTAAAAATAAATATGAGTCCTGCAAAAATAAATAGCTGAGATTCACTGGATATAATAAGACATCATAAAATTAAACAAGAAATCATTCCTCAAACTGCATACCGCCCGTGTAACAAACACCAAAACCACCGACGTAAACATCCATGTATTGCTCCCTAACCTAAAATAACCTCCTTGAATGCTTATCCATTTGCCACCTTTCAAAATCCAGACCAATAGAAGCACAACGACCCATATTAGCATTACACGTTTCCCTTATAAAGTTACGCGTGTCAATTACCCACAAACCCTCGCCAGTCACCTTCATTTATATAAGGCGAGGGATGAACTGAAAACTGATCATGCAAATTGAAAGCTTGAAGGTTCCAGATAAAGAGGGACAAAATGCAGTCTATTAAGGAAACCGCATCCAACATCGCGGCCTCTGCTAAGGCTGGCATGGAGAAGACCAAAGCCACTGTCCAAGAAAAGGTTTAATCACAATTTCAGGGGTTTTCTTTCTCTGAATTACTTGAGCTGTTAAACATCTTTTCAATTGGCATACTTTTTGAGTTGGTTGACTTAGTTATGAGGGAGCATTAGTAACTCATTAAAACTATGCTTCCTTCATAGTATGTAGAGGAGATGTTATTTTCGTGTTTAAATGTACATGGTACTAGCTGGCAATGCTAGGTGATATGACATTCAGTTATGGCCCTGGCCCTGAGCATATGATTCTGTCTAAAATATATTGAACAATGTATGAAATGGGGCATAACCAAAAATTTCAGCATAGCTCCTAACCGTCTCTGGTGGCATTAACAAGGAAAGCAATGGCATAAAAGTTGTGGACTTTGTTGCCTTCATTTATGATTAACGTCGCAGTCCCAATCCTTCGGTCTATTTATGCATACGCTTCACTTTTCACAGGAAACATGAAAATGTTACGTCCACCAACTCCTAAGCATTGCATTTATGGTTTCGTCTGCAACTGGGGTCACGAAAAGTGTTACAATTTTAAGCTACCTTAAACCATCGCAAGACTATTAATATCCCTACTTACTCCGTGTACACATGTTCGCCTAACAATGAAATGTGATTTTACAGGTAGAGAAGATGTCGACGAGCGACCCAGTACAGAAAGAAATGGCAACCGAGAAGAAAGAGGACAGAAAGGCGGAAGCCGAATTCTACAAACGGGAGGCTCGTCTGCACAACGCGGCGGCAAGAGAGGCGACTTCTGCCCCCGGCGGTCACGGACATTATACCAGGGGCAGTGAGCTGCATACCTACTCAACAAGTGGGACTCCTGGCTACCCAGATGGGACCCGATCAACGGGTCTGGCCAATGAGATCAAAAATACCGCACCGGGTCATGGGGACGCGACGACCCGTGAGAATACTGGGGGTAACATGTTTTAGTTGGAGAAGGCACCCATGCTTTTACTTAAGGTTAGGGTGGTAATGTCGATTGCTATGGTAATAATGTTTCATGTGCTTTCCTTTTCTCTTTGGATTAAATAAAATGTTAGTAATGACGAAAATTTTTAATCATTTACAGCGGAACTAATTTGTTTTTACTTCAAGCGGTAAAATTGTAGTAGCGAGGGAAATATCTGAAACACACCCCGAAATGATGATCATCTGTAAATGTCGATAGTCTACACTGACGGGGTGCGATTTGTTGGATGCTGTAGTAATCACCATTGGGCATGCTCAGGGATTCATGAAATAATCAATAGTAAAAGCTCTAAACTAGATGTCCGCGAAATATGATCTGAAAGCTGAGACAGAATAAGTAATACTCAATGTCAACCTCCCCTAAAACTAATGCTCCAAGCGCCAAAAGTTGCTGCACATTCAAGTCACTCAACAGAAACACTATTGTCGAAAGAAGTTAATGTTTCCAGCACTTCTCTTACATCAGTCAAACCACCGTCTGCAACTCAAAACACATTCACTAAAACGTATTTGCACAGCTCTAACTTAAAATATGGCTCCCATCAATACACGACTGCACAGTTAATATTTCCCAAATCAGCTGAAAACAACCAAAGCATTTAATCTCAAAGTCCTGTCTTGCGTAGTTCAGCAGCACCGTGAGCAAAGTGACATCTCTGACCAAAGCTGCAAGTACCCTTGGAAAAATTATCACATAATTTCGTTTTAAAGTTACTCCCAGGATGAGCATGGGCACCGGGCAAGCTAGTAGACTTTTTTGGTCCCAAACTGGCAATCAGCTCTTTTACCATACCACTTGCTTGCTTAATCTGATCAAATGTCCCCTCAAGTTCAATGTTCCTGAGGTTGGGATCTGTTTCATGCTCCCGAATGGATAGCTTAGACCCTGTTTGGCGGTAGATCTGCTTGGAATTGACACCACCTTTACCAATTATGGCTCCAGCAAGAGAGGCATCGACACTGATTTTTGCAGTGGCTGAGGCACCAAAGCTAGAAACTGGGCTGGGTAATGGTGGCTCCATGCGGCTGCCTAAACGGCTAGGAGTAGTTCCGAAAGCATGAGGGTTGTCATGAGAAGAAGCAATGGGTTTACCTAGCTCCCATTCACCATGTGCGAAATGGCATTTGTCACCAAATTTGCAACCTTCAGCACTATTGTATTTGCTGCACATGCGACTTTTAACAGCAGGCAGATTGGAGCCACTTGGGATGGCTGGTGTTGGTGCCATGTTTCTGGACGTAGAAGTGATAGGAGGGCCTAGATTCATCATCTGGGCCACAGCGTTATACCCACCTGGAACGTAGTGCAGAAAATGGCATCCCTCACCAAATGGACAGCCAGCAGTACTGCAAGAAAAACATAACCACAAAATCAGCTTCATAGATGGATCCCTCAAGCTTAAGAAGATATGCTCAGCAGGGCCAAGCTCAGTTCATCAAATAGAAAACTGTTATACATATAAGCAAAGCTTATTACTTCTAGACCAGTAAACTAGCATTTGTGAGCTTCAGATCACTAAACTTCAAATAATAACTAGAAAATTGATAATAAAAGAATCTATTCAGCGACCCATAGGTGTCCTACTAACAAGGTGGAACCAATAGCAATGTTGTTCAGACAAGAAATTAAGAGAATGATGAAGTAATATTGAAGCACTCTGCTCCTATTAATGTGCCTTATGTAATAGAATTTGCCACTGGATATTGCATGTCTAAGTATCACCAGCTATAACAAACACCAGCAAGAATAAGATAGCACTAACTAAAATATTGGTTTATTGAAAAATGTAAACATAAATCCATGCTCCAAAATTTGCTGTTTGTCAGATTTCGGCACCATACCTGTGGAAAATTCATACTCTTTCACAAATGACCTCTTTAACCAAAACTTATGGATGGATGGTTCATTTCAGCAGCAGTAATCCAATGCAATTCATCTTACTTTGACAGGTTGGAACTTATGACTGACCCATAGTTTTGTTCAATCGCTGTAAAACTTAGTGCTACGAGGGAACTATTACATAGGTCCTTTGTAACCAACAAATCTATGATAAATTCCATTAGTTAACTTGGCATTACCAAATTGAATCTATGTTTATGTACCTGTATAGTAGCTATAAATGTCCACTTCTGTTAAAGGATTGTATATTCTTACCATATGAAAGAGAGTAGATCGAATTATTACAATAACTAGTACATATTACAAATTAAACAATCAGATGCATCAAAAGACAGTTACTTAGGTGAGTAAAGATTTAAACCTGAAAAATTTGGTGCATGGCTTGGATTTGCTTCCTACACCCATTGATAAGGAGTCCATTTCTGTTGCAAACATTAATTACTTTATCTCAGTTAAAAAGTTCAATTTATTAATCCAGTTCGTCTACAATATTCCAACCATAGTGAAGATTTTCGTGTCAGGTTACAATTCACATGAATTCCACCATTGCAAATGAAATTAGAGTTGAACTAGTTGAACGAATAATTATATATCTTACAAGTTCGAACTGCATCAATTCATGAATTCCACCACTGCAAATGAGATTAGAGTCGAACTAGTTGAACAAATTATTATATATCTTAAAAGTTCAAACTGCATCAACTTCCCTACATCATATCCCTGGAGTCTAGCTGCCAAATTTCAGATACCAAGTCTCTAACAGAAGCATAGATTTCGCGCCTCTAAAGAAGTGGCTAGTTTAGACCAAAATAAGGCTTTTCCATACTGTTTCGTAAACTCAATAGGCATGCAGGAAACTAGTGACAATAAAGGACACAAACAAGTCACCCTCCATTCCCAGTTCAAATATTAAAAAGAAAAAAAATCACATTTAATCAACCAAAACATGATAAGTTAATACAAATAAGCAACAAGTTATCCGTCTCTTTTTCTAGTAAATTCACAAAATAATTGACAAGTACAAGGGACCTAATAAACGGTTAAGGACACAAGATATCCGTCTGATAATAGTACTTTGCCTTTTCAAGCGATAGCACTTGTTTCAAATATATATTCAAGCATCGGAGGCTCAGATATATCCCGAGAAAAAAAACCTCATTCGAAAACTAAAATTTCAGAACGGAAGTGACAATTCGTAGTTCAAGTATCCCCGTCACATCTCACTATGCTCGAAAATTGTTTAGAAAACCAAAAATACGAGCCTATTATTTTCGAGTCAATTTCCCTTTCGAAATATCAACCCATTTCATCAAGTGAACCAGTCAGAGCATATTCATATGCCAAAAAGAAAGGCGAAGCAAGAAACTGACCTTGCTTAGATTTCTTAAACCCGCCATTAGAGTTGAAACCTGCTTCAGGCCTTCTCTTTCTCGCGTCCATAGATATAACTTGAGAACAAGGTCCAAGAAACGAAGCCTTTGCGAGAAAGCGAAATGGAACTAGCGAATCAAAGAATACTCACTAATAAGAACCTTGAATATCCTGTACCCAGGTTCTCTAAATTTTGAAGGGGTAAGAAAATGAACCAGTCGTCAAAACCCTAATCCTAGATAAGGGTTTATGGGAGAAGAGCAAGGAAGTTGATGGGGTTCTCCAAAAGAGAAGCTTTAAACCTTCTGTTGTCGCTTTATTAATTATTTTTCTCACCTAATAATTTGAATACTTATCTCCGAGTGTCACCTGTGATCTTCTAGTGCGATCCATCAACATGAAAGCTGAGATACCGCAGCGGCCCATTCTCTACTATGGAATATGGATGAGACGACCTGCCGTTGCGATTTGGTCGCTTTCATTATTATCATTATCCTCGGGGTGTGTGCACATCTTTTTACAACATATTACTAGAAAATGACTGTCAAACCGAAGCTTTTAAGAATCAATATAAGCATTGTTTATGTGCTAATAAATGTATTTAAAAAATAATTCTCCAAATCCTTTAATAATTGCAGTTTTATGGTTGTACTGTACAATTAGACCCTTAAATACTCTACCATAATCTTATTCTGAGTGTTCTTTTTCAACGGATTGAATCTAATTTATGGTTTAAGATGCCCTTGAAAAGAATTCCAGCATTGTTTCAATCATTTTCATAATCAAAATTTGAATTCCCTTAATAAGTTATGTGGTTTAAATGTAGCTATCTTACTTAACCCTTTACATTCTTCCTTAAGTTTATATCATGTTTCCTTTTAATTTTTCATATCTTATAATTATTGGAAAATACTTTCATCCACTGCTTGTGGAATTAGAAAAAGAGCTTTAGCATTTCTTTTTTATTTTTCTCTTAATTCATTGCACTTATTGATGTCAATGAACCTGGCCTAGCTCGACCCAACCTTATATATATATTTAACAAAGTGACGTCCAAGCTCAGCCAATGTCACGGTCAGCCCAAACAATTTTGACTCGCGGCCTTCTCAACCCAAGCTAAAATTGGGTTAGGTCGGATTGGGTTGGGCCAAAATTGATAGTCCTAATTACACTAAGTCATTTTCACTCTAGCGCCTTGTTTTTCTGCGAAAACTTCTAGTCATTTTCTATTAGATTCCAAAGATCATATGAGATAAAGAGAGTTCTCGTATTCACTTTTAAAAATTAGTGATTAATTCCATTAAAGATGGGTACATTTTGGTTTAATTTTGATGTAATTAAAGTGGTGGCCATATTACTCTATTATCACCACATTATCATAAGTGGTTTAGAACAGGGAAAACAAAGTGTTTGAAGCTAATAATTGAGGTACTTTATTAGCTCAATACTCTAGTATTTAAAGTAGGCTTTGAAAACCTATTTGTTACAAATATTCCTAAATTTATCTAGTAAGGAAAAAATTTTGCTAACAACTTTTAATATCATTGATTTGATTAAAAACTATAACAATTTTTATAAAACAAATAGCAATAAAACACGGTTGTTTAAAGGATTAACCATTTTTAATCATTTTAATAGGTTTTTTGCACTCATTTTATCTTATTTACCTTTGATGTTACTTAGCAATTCCAATTTTTATTATACAATTATCCAATCTTTTGATTACGTGAATGATAAGAACCTTCATTAAAAGTACATTTTAAAGCCTAATTATCTAAAAATATATGATAATTATGGCATCAATTGCATATGAGCACGCACATTTCATATATTAAAATAAGAATTTCTTTAGGTCATAAAGTATGTCTTCAGCACATTTAATTTTAATTACAAGTGTAAAGGTGACTCTTGGATAAGACTTGCAAGTGTCTCCCACATCTCATTGACATAACCATCTTTTTAGAATTATATCTTCATGCCTAATAAATTTTCAAAATTAATTACAACAATGACAACTTTAGCTAATTAGAATGAGATCTTGCGAAGATTGCTTATTAATTTAAGAGCTCATGCTTTAAATTTGTTTTGTCTGGTATTCAAAGTATAAGGAACCTTGTTGATTAGGTTGTTAGTGTTACTGTATACCTTTACATATAATTGATTAGTTACATTTTATGTATTTCATTATTCATTTATTAAATAAACATATATATATATATCTTTATGTATTTTAACAATTATATCTATTGATTAATACTATAGATATAATCACATAAATAATTATTGTGTAAATTAAATTATGATATTCAAATTACATTTATGTATTATTCTTAAATTAATTTTAGTAATAGTTTCATCATTATGGTATATTTAAAGCTGTAAAACTAGTACACATTATATTCCTTTCTTACAAAGAAAGTAATTAATCTTATAAATGAAAATATGAAAAATTTGAATAAATATGTAGATGCTTATTAGAGAATAAGTTCACTAAACTGACCTACCAATGAGGATCCCTATTGTAATATTACTTGTGTTTATATAAATATCCTCATTGTGATAGTCATTTATTACTTTATTTTGATGCTACTTATGACATATCCTATTTAGGGTATCTTAATCGGTAGTATTTGGATATAGTATAGGCTATACAAAGATAGCTGAATAAGTTAACATTTGATTCGTCACCCTAAAGTAATTAGAGAGAATATTTTACTATTATTAATCTATAATGGTTTGGGAATTCTCTAGCCAAAGTGAATTAACATTTAGAAATCTTATTTTCAAACATCAAATTTCAACTAATTACTAATTTATAAGAACATACATGATTGAATTTTATGTAAAATAGATATTATTTTCATATTGTATTTTCAATTAGAACAGTGGATGACAAAATGATTAAATTAAACACTATAACCATGTTTGGATAGATTAAGTTAAGCACTTGATAATTCTTAATATTTGGGTAGTTATTATTTGTTGCTAAACGTCAATCTTGATATATGAATATAAATTATTTAATTAAAAATTAAAAATAAAATAATTTTAATTTTTTAATTCTAATTATAATCATAAATTATAATGATAATATATAATAATTACCAATATATCAAGAGCCAAGAGTTATTTAAAAAAGTGATTTCATAGTTAGTATCTTTCATTTCCCTAAGGTTTACAGAACATTTAGAATTTACTTTACACAACATCTCCTAAGTTTTTACAGGTCTCTAACCATTTCCCTTCCAACACTACATCGAGCAATCACATTGAAGTTCAAATATTTATGCTTGAATTAATCACCTACAATTGATTTTAATTTTATGGTATGTGGCATTGTTTACACTTGTGAATTGAGAAAGCAAGTTCTCGTTGTGACTCTTGGGCTCATAGATTTTTTCATTGATAAGCTTCATGGGAGCTGCATCACGAGTTTCTAGCCTA
>JANPWT010000004.1:30670184-30688778 GCA_024678245.1 Erythroxylum densum
AAAAATAAAAAACAAATAGTATTGAAATATATTTTTATTGACCAATCAGAATTGACTCTTAAGATCTATAATTGCCTTAATTTAATTTTTGTTGTTTTGTTGATTGTTCATACATAATTTTTTTCATGTTATTTTATTGAGTTGTTTTATTAGTTTTTTATTAATTCAATGTTGTTTTTATTTGATTTATGTAAGGAAGGAGGTATTGGGAAAGCAAACTTGCTCTCTTTATTGACAACATACACCAGATAAGGGGAACTCAAAAGGACTTTGAAGACAATCTCGAGGAATTCAAGTTTGAAGATCAATAGATGGGTGAAAGGTGGCCAATAATGAATGAGTATGCCAAACCAGCAATTCATAATGACACTTTATGCATACGTTTGGGAGAGGCAGCCAAATACTATGAATTGAAGAGCATTCACTACAACATGCTACAATCGTTTTATGGGGTTCCCAGTGAAGACCCTTTGAATTTCATTTGGGAATTCTATACCACTCCATAAACCTTAACTTTAGATGGTTTAAATGAGATCAACTTAGAATGAGATGCTTTCCATACACATTGAAGGATTGGGCCAAGGTATGGCTGATGACCCTTCTATGTGGTTCATTGACTATATGGGAGGAGGTGTACAACAAATTCATGGTAAAGCTCTACTCCCATCAAAAGACATCTGACTTGTGGATGAACATAGCAATCTTCACTCAGATGGAGGGAAAACCATTCTATAAGGTGTGGGAATGCTTCAAAATTTTACTCATACAGTGTCCACATCGTCGTTTTCCATTTCACATGTAGAACCAATTCTTCTATGATGGATTAATGCAATAGTGTCAGTACACAATAGACAATGTAATAGAGGAGCTGCAGGAGAGAAGACAACCAAAAAAACATATGAAATCTTCAAATGTTAGAGGCCAATTTTTAATAAAAGAGCGTGAGGGGAAGAAGAGTCGGAGTTCATAAAGTGTGCCTGAAACAAAAATTAGCTATGTAGTTAGCTGAGATAATAAGGCATGTAATGATGCTAACTACAAGGCTACCCAAAAAGTTCTAAATCAAGAGGTATGTGGTATATGTGGAACTTGTGGTTATGGAGCTAATGATTATTCATATTCTTGTGAGCCTTTTGTAGATGGGGAAGAACAAGTGAACTCACTCAACATTTTTTAACTAAAGGAGTGAAATGATCCACCCCAATTTCTCATGTAAGATCAACAATCCACTAGTAAAGCCCAAACCACAATATCAAAATTTTCAGAGGATGAATTATTACTAAGGGCAATCCTCACTTCAAAATCCACCAAGCAAGCCTTATTTAAAGGAAAGCCTAAATGCGTTTGTTCAGGTCAGAACTTAAAATTAATAAATAAACAATAAGAGATTTGATTCTTTGGAGGCGTCTATGAAGAGGATTGAGATCCAAGTAGGGCAAATCGTTGCTCAAATGCACAATAATCAAAAAGGGAAGTTACCTAGTCAACCCGAGCAAGCCAAGTAGTTACTATTATGAGAAGTGGTAAGGTGATTGATAATCATGTCAAGATCCATTCTACTCTGTCTGGTGTAGGTAATCAACAGAAGGAGAGCCTCACCAATGAAAAAGGTGAGTAGAATGAAGAAAGCAATGGGCATGACAACTTTTCAAGTTATGTTTAGAAAGGTGAAAAACTGGGCATGCAACCGATTGCAATGAAGGACCAGAATTGCATAAGGAAACTAACCCTTATAGAACACCAATCCTATACCCGAGCCACCTTAAGGAATCAAAACAAGATAAGTAATTTTTTGATCTATACAACATGTTTTCCGAAGTTAATATTAATCTACCTTTGTTCGGTGTGATCAGGAACATTCCAGCTTACGTGAAGTTTTTCAAAGAACTAAGCACCAAAAAATGGAAGTTTGAGCCAAATAAGAAGGGATAGTTTTAGAAGTTGCAAGTGCAGTGCTTCATTGGATTTTTAGGTTAAATTCAAATTTTAGGTTAAATTCATTGGATTTCTTGTACTTTTACATATTTTCAATGTACTTCTTGACTTTTAAAAACTATCAATAGTCCCTATAGTTTTTTGTTTTCATAACATTCATCCCCCTACTATCAACTTTCGTTAAAAATACTAGCCATGAACTCCTAGACAACATCGTATAATGTCATGTGTAACATCATATAACAAAACAATATCGTTTTGGATTTTGCAGTTAAAATTTCTTAAGGAAGTTGACAATAGTAGGGATGGGAGTTATAAAATTAAAACTACAAGGGAGTTATTAATAGTTTTTAAAAGTTAAAGGGTCTAATAATAATATACCAAACCACAGAGGGTCTAGTGAATTTAACTCTATAATTTTATCACTCTAATAAGTAATCAAAATTAGACACATATTGTATCTATATTATGGGATTTTTAAATATATCAATGTAACTACTAGTGAGGAATAATGTAAAAATGAGTTTTTGGTAGGGAGTTGGGGTTTTAGTTGAAAGTAATAATGAGCAATTAGATGGTTGGGATTAGTTTGAGGAAAGCACGACCTATGGTTAGAATAATATTGGGATTGAACATAAGTGTAGTTATGATAATGCGAGATCAAAATAAAAAACGATTATCACTATAGATGACTTAGGAAATGTTGATGTAACAGAGGCCTATTTGACACTAAAGAGATAGCTTGAGATATCGCAAGATGAAAATGGATCATTGAAGAGAGTTATGGATGATCTTTGACAAGTAATTGCTAGAAGTAGAAGCATAATAATATTTGTAGTTGGATATAAAGACCTTAACAAAAAAAGAGTATAAAGATAGAGGTTAAAATAAGGTTATTTAGAGAAGCAAATACAAGAAATTAATGGATGCGAATGAGGAATTAACGAAGGCATTGAAGAAATCTCCACCAACGGTAGCATTTGAACTTGTCAAAGTATGATTTGTGATGATAACAATGTATAATTATATTTTATTGGCTTACTTAATTGAGATTTTGAAATTTAGTTTTATTAGCCATTTCTCTACTATTTAGTTTTTCTTGTTAAATGAAAATGTGAACAAAATTGATTCATAAAAATGTTAAGAATTATATCTCCTTAATCCTAAATATGGCTAGTAATTGATAAAAGTTTTCATTAAGCATAAATTTAACTGCTAGTCCAAAGTTTAGTGAAACAATCCTTTCACAAACACAATCTTTAGGGTTTAATTAAGTGCAGTAAAGAACAAAATTATTGGAACGGATATTAAGTATTAGGTATAATTATGTTTGATAAATTTCTATACATAATGTTACATGTTAAGAATTAAATCCTTATATGAATACAAATTAAGAAGAATTTACATATAAAAGTTGACATACAATTTTAATTTATTCTGCATTGAGATATTGTGTTCTTTTATGTAAGAACTATAATTAACAAAAATTAAATATGACATTTTCAAAAAATTAAAATGATATCATAAAATTCATAATTTTATATTGAATAAAGATATTTAGTCTTTCTAATTTCAATGTTTATTTTTAGGGTGTGAAGGATATTGTAATCATTTCATATATTAGTCACTCTTTTTTAAAATAAAAATTGATAAAAATTAATATAATATAGATTTTAGATCTAACTAGTATTAGATTTATTGATAATGAAGAAAAAGACTTATTATCTTCCTATTCATACTTATAATTCTTTTAAAGATTTTGTGTTATTTTGTACCAAGAAAGTTTTCCTTTTAATGAAATTATTTTCATTCAATAGATCTTATAATATGATAAATTACAATTCATTCTTATTAATTAAAATAAAACTTTTGCATTTAAATATATTGTCAATATTCTAAGATACTCTAATTAGTTCTAGAAAACAAGAGTAGAAATTATATAATTACCATCTTTAGATAAGTTGTAAAGGAAATTTCATAGTATTAGAAATTTAATCTACACCAAATAGGAAATTAGTTGATGGAACTAAACCAATAATTCTCCCTTTGTTAATAATTACTTCTTAATGTCACCATGTTTACTTGAGGGTAATATTTTCCTCAAAATCTTACTATATTCACAAATAAGTATGAATCCTAATTACACGTTGTTACATTCCAAATGTTGAGAAATGTGTCTGAATCCTATAGAATTTACACAAACAGTTAGTGACTTTTGTGACTTGTCGATGCAAGATGACTATTGTCTATGCATCAATGGAGGTGAACATTTAGGTTTACTCCTCTCTAGTTCTTCAATATCCTTATAAAACATGCATAAAGAAACTAATATGGTAAGTAGGAAGAATGTTTAACCTTTATGGTTGGTTTAGGCAATAAAAAACATTACTAGCTCCCATTTGTTACTTTTTAATTGCTAATACATTGAGGGTTGGTGCACTAGAACCAACTTAAATGGACTCTTTTCTATAGAGAATGACCGTTGTATATTGTATGCAAATTAGGCAATATCCAACAATTTTAACGAAATTTGTTGGGTAGCACTCATTTAGTACCCTAGGTAGTCCTCCAACTGAGTATTGAATATTTTGGCTTGTCTATACGTTTGTGGGTAATTGGTGGTAGAGAAATTTAGTTTGGCCCTAATTTTGTTGAACAATAAAGTCCAAAATACCCAATAAATTAAGCATCCTGATCACTCATAGTACGTGTTAGAATGTTGAAGTATTTTACAATATTTTGATAGAATAATTCAACATAAGTTATATCAAAAAAGTTATTAGAGTAGCCATCCATCACAATTAGTACTAAGACCTTACCATCAACCTTTGAAAATCTAACATTAAAATACAAACACACCAACTTCTAGGGTCTTTCTAGAATATGTAAAGGATGTAATAATTCAACTTTATTTTGCCTTTTAACTTTATCATATTGGCGTATAAGACAAGTAAGATAATAGGCTTCTATTTCCTACTCCATTTAAGGGCCACATATAGGACTATAATCGTATTTCCATCATTTTTTCCCTTCTCAAATTTCATGTCATTCCCTTATAAATTCCTTGCAAAGCTTAGCAAATTTAGGAACATATAATCTACCACCTTCTTTAACAAGTAACCCATCATCGAGATAATATTATTTGGTGAAACCTTCATTTACTAAATGATAATAATTACTATCAAGCTTAACACTTTCAACTTCAATTCTAGACGTATTATAGTAGGCAACACACACTTCTATCCTACTAAGACATCTTCTATTTAGCTACAAGTCATCGATTTGTGCTCCTAAGTGAAATTATATTCAGCTAAGAATTCTTATCATCTTAATTGCTTAGTTGATAATTTCTTCTATTCCTTGAAGAAGATATTTTCACATTATCTATTGGAACCATAAATTTTATCCCTAATAAGTATACACACTATTTTTAAGCAATGTAACACTGCAGTCATTTCCTTTTTATAAATAGAATTTATTTTTTGTTTCTTTGAGTTTTGTACTTCTAAATGCTACCGTATGTCTCTCTTAGGCTAGCACACCACCTATAGCTATATATAATACATCTACATGAGCTTCAAAGAGAAATTCAAATAGCAAATTTAAAATCAATTATAATGCAATAGACTATTTTAATTTTTCAAAAACATCTACACAATAGTTTGAAAATCACCATTTTTTTCTTCATTGTTTAGAAAATCAATAAGAGGGGATGGAAACCTTTAAAGAATACCTGTAGATGAAACGTCAATAATAGTTTGCAAGTCCTAAAAAAGACCACAATTCTAATACCTTAGTAATGACTAACACTTTATAATGGCCTATACCTTTCGAGGTTCCATAAAGACTTGAATTTTACTTACAAACTGCCCAAAAATTTAATATTCTTGCAAACTCACACTTCTTTATCTTGATATATAATTGGTTCTTTTACAAGCATTCCAACACTTGTTCTAAGTGGATAATATTCTTTTATGGAGTTATTGTACAGCATAATATCATCAATATGAATCCACAAAGTCATCTATAAACTCATATAAAACATCATTCATCATATTACAAAATGTGACAATGAAGGGTATGAATATAAATTTATAAGCACAATAACTAGTTATATATATGATTGTTGGCTCATCTCCTTTCACTAAGTCGACTTACCAATAACCTGATTAAAGATCTAATTT
Organism: Erythroxylum densum; assembly: GCA_024678245.1. Taxonomy (NCBI): domain Eukaryota; kingdom Viridiplantae; phylum Streptophyta; class Magnoliopsida; order Malpighiales; family Erythroxylaceae; genus Erythroxylum; species Erythroxylum densum. Next base: position 30,676,304 of record JANPWT010000004.1, read on the forward strand.
AAGAAAATTGAAGCCTTACTCATTATATCACTCAGTATGTCCATCAAATCTTACACCAATGCAATATGATACTTGTTGTCAATGGTTATCTTATTTTGTACTTGATAGTCAACATACATCAATAGTTTACCATCTACCTTCTTTTGGAAGATAAAAGGAGCACCATAATAAGATTTTATGGGTTGAACATACCATACTTCTAATAATCACCAACTATTTCTTAGACTTCTTCAATTCCATTTGAAATATGATATGGCCCATGTGTAAGGTAAACAAAACTTAGTTTTAAGTTAATTTGACGATCAATCACCCCTCCTTGATGGAATTTTATTAGGCAAGTATACTAGTATCACATCTTGGTAAGATTCTAGCAAAGTGGCACTCTCATCTCAAACTTTCATGACTGCATTTTCCTTCACTTCTATCATTGTAACAAGATACATGTTCTCCTATGTTTTAAACTCTTTTTCACCACTGTTGCTAAAATAATAGAGTTTTAAGATTGCTACTACTTTCTTTGTCAATATAAGGGATTTGTTCCTCCATAAACATGATTCTTTCCAAATGTGGATATACTATTGCCCATGCGTTGATTGAGGAAGTCTATGCTAAAGATGACATTAAAAGCATCCAATGGAATGAACACAATGTTTAACTTGTCGACTTAGCCCTCAATATGCATAGGTATAGTGGAAGTCATGCCAAAAAATCCCTTATTGTTACGTTCATTATTTTCAATAAATTTATGCTCTTGCTCACTTTTAATCCAAACTTAGTAATTAATATGTCCACAATAAACATATATGTGGATCCAGTATTAATTGCCACAATAACATAAATATCATTAATTTGGATTATTAGGTGTAACAAAAAGACACAAGCAACACTCATTTTACTTTAAGGAGTGCTAAGCAAATGGAGTGGATTCCCAATATTGTTACTTTACCCTCCATTTTATGTTTAGCCACCACAGTATTAACATTTTCCCTCTTATCATATAAAGTGAGATATGTTATAAATGAAACTAGTATTCTTATTGTTATTTTGCCTATTAAAATGAGCCCTATTTCCATTCACCTTGCCTTTTCCTCTTGTCGTTTTACATTTTTCCCATCATGCTTAGGCTTTCCAGTTGTTAATTTTTTTCCTTGTCATTATACTTTGACTGATTTAAAGTATCCACTACTTCTTTTTCTTTGTTTGGATCCAAATTAGTTTATCAAATAGCTGTTGCAATTACATTTGGTTGATCTTGGCTATCCTATTAAGGCAATTCAAGTTGTGCATAAGTTTGCAATTCAAGTAGAAAGTTGAATAGCTTATCTTCTTAAAACATGTTATGAATAACTAGCAATAATGAACTTAATGCCTTCACATAATTACAAACAGTGCCGTCTTACCATAATTTTTGTATCAATTAATGAGCAACCCATGATGTACTGTAAAAAATAATTTTTTTCTTCAACTTGAAAACCAACACTTATGTATCAATTAACTATTGACCATCATTTAGATCATTGTCCATCTAAGTTCTCGACCAAAGTTTTGCAACTCTCATGAAGGACTTGCTAGTTAACCTGAATTTATTAGCTTTAAGGACTCTTGCAACATCAAAGTACTGTCGTTTATCCTAAAGAAAGTTCTCCAATACCGTAGCTTTAGATCTTGGTCAAGATTCTTCAGATTTGAGACTTTCAAACAAAACTACTTTGTGCTACCCTGTTGAGGCCACCCTTTTGATTAGTATTGTTCCATAAGAGAACCAATGCATTTTTAGCAGACCAACTGTTTTGTTTGCTCCACCAAAAATGCCATCTAGATGCCTTTGAATACCATCAATAGCATCTTTAATTTGATCGAAATGTATGGTGACTTGCGCAACATCAATTTCCAAGATAGGACACAAGTCATGTTTTAAACGAGTAACTCTCCCCAAATTCCCTCCAAATTTTGTCCATTAGCTGTTTTTCACTATGAACACTCTAATAACAATTATTATAAAGATATATCTGAGGTTAAAGTTATGCACAATATTCCATTATATTTGTAACTAAATCTATAAACTAAATTCTCAAAAGTCAATCTAGTGAACACCTTCAATATACCATATAACCTGGTGATTTCATGGTAGATAAATATGAAATACAATAGAAGATAAAATGGATCATTTATTGATGTACAAAAGATGAAATAAAGTTTGTATGAGGACAAACAAACTCTAGATGTTCCCTACATACATTGCACAAGACTATAAATAAAACAACCAACAATTGTCACCACATACTCTTCCGCATTTTCATGTTTTCAGTGTCAATTTTATAACGCGAATCCCCATTTTCCCTTGTCATAGACTAGTCATTATCTTTCTGTTTGATTTTCTACTTGTCATCAACGAATGCTATTGAATCATGCAAAATTTTAATGGCAGATGGTGTCTCCTTATGGAAGAGTGTTCAAGTCAACACATGAATCCACAACATCAAACACAGTGTTTTTGTTGGTTCATCCATACTTAAAACTTGATAGTTGTCAAGGTCTCATATATGAAATGACACTTAGGCTGTCTACCAAAGGCTTCATTTCTAAATGATAAGTGTTGGAAGATTGACCAGTCGGTCTTCACTCACTAGATTGTCTAAAATCCAAAATGTTGCCTTTCGCGTTTGGGTCCTTCAGAACTTGCCTCCTCTTAAGATTTTGCTAGTGGATTCATCTGCAAATGTGTCTCTCTATGTTCATTCCTTTTGCACACTGCATTTCTTAAAGCGCAAATAGAAGTTTCAGTTAGTCTTTAACCTATGTAAAGAAGTTTGTTTTTCACTATCTTTTATCACATGAGTTATAGTAGCTGATTTTACACCAGATAATATGAACATAATTTATTAGCAAAGATATAAATTGCTTCCTAATGTTTCTTAAAAAGTATAAGTCAATCTCTACCATTATTTATGATATTTCAAATGATACCTTAAATCTTAAGTTAAATTTTTTTCACAACTTTTAGTATATAAATTATAAATTCAACTGTCATATTTCAACTGAGCAATTTGAACTTACTAAAATCCGATGTAACCTTAAAAATAATCTTTAAACACTTATTAAAGGTATAATTTTCACCTTAACATTTCATAAAAAACTTAAATAAACTCTTACTATTATCTTTACTACCTGTTTCAAAATGTAAACAACTATTAGTTCCCATATTCTATCAAACCCTTTGCAGCACTGTGCAGAAGACTCGGAGAATTTGCGGCACATCAGATTAGGAGTTGGCAAACGATGTCAGAAAAAAGCAGCTATTCATTCTTTACACGAATTGGTAGTTGTTTACATCATAGCTCAGGAAAAGATGTTAAAAAATGTCCCACCAATACAGTTCTTGACATTGCGCAGAATACATTGATTATCCAGTAGGAATAGCAGGTTAGATGGGTATGTTACAAATGTAAGACTTTCCCCACCTAGGAGAACATAAGTGAACGTAGAACTCCAACCAGAAAGGCATGCAAAGGAGTAACCAACAGTTGGTTTAAGCTATTGGGTGTAATAACGTTTATGCTTTTAGATCATCGCTCTCTTTGCTCGGGCCTCCCATCAATAAAACCTTAAGTTTCCACACCTTGATTCTGCCAATGTCATTCATGTTCCATTGCTTGCGTATGTAAGAATGGCTGTTCTCCATCTGATGAGAAAAGAAACAAAATTAGAAAAGAGATCTTTAAACCCATAGATTCACCAACCTCTGCCACTTGACCACATTTGATGCCAAAGGAATTATCAGTGTTTAATTAGGTCATACTGCTTTCAACTCTATGCATATCACATCTTGAATAGAATAATATGATCAGTGTGGTCAAACATAACTGGTTTGACGTCAAAGCTTAACAAAATTGAGTTATCAATCTAGGCACGATAAACAGAAAATCATGAAGAACATAAAGATAAAGTCCCCCTTTTCTGTTTAATAAAAACAGAAACTGCACGCATACTTACTTAGCACGATACTATAATCAACAAAGGAAATGCTGCTATAAGCCTACATGAGAAAGAAATATCATGTACACAACCACTCATTCATATTACCGCTTTCACCATCAGATGCTTCTGCAAGCTTTGCAATTGCGGCCACAAGTGCCTGCTCATGATCCTGCATAATATAAAACAGTCAAGCAATGCCATTAGCTGAAAAGAGTGTAATCATAACACCAGCTAATTGGCATTATGGTCTTTACTTTTAGCATTTTCTTTGCCTTCTCAAGCTCAATAGGATCAGGATGGCTCAAGATGAACACTTTCTCCACCTGCAAAATGTCCAATATAAAAGGTGAATTAGCTGAACTGTTGTAACAGAGCACATTAAAATACCCAAATTGTTAGATGTACCTCCTTAACCAGTGTATCTGTGTTGAGCAATTCAATATCATCAAGAAACGTTTTTGCAAAACCATTCTGCATTGAAGTAATTTCTCTTCTAGATTGACCTTTGGTTGGTCCCCTACCTCTCCCGGTGCCCTGTATGAAAGCACCACGGTTCATGGGTATCCTAATACCACGGCCTGGTCCTCCAAGCCCACCACGATGATAAGTTCCAGGATCCTCACTTTCCCATCGAATATCCTCTGGAGATATCTAAGAAGACGCCAAAATTTTCTGTCAGTTTTTTTCATTTGAGAAACCATAAGCAATCACCATAATAGACAAATGAAGCCAGCCATAGCAGCATTATCATAAAATGCTATTCTCCAAGTAGACACATGTTCATTAAATAAAGTAAATATATCAGAAAAAGTTACTTCTGCTAGAACAGTTCCCCTCTCTCCTCACATTTTTACCATTCCATTACACAAGCTAAGCCTTATTATCACAATGCACACCATCTGCTTGCAGTATTCCATAACTGTGGATAAGAAATTTGAAGCACAAACACAAGACAGTTTGTTTCCCAAAACAGACTCTCAATGAAAATTTCAAGGACTTATATTCTTCTTGCCTAATTTCACAGATACCAACATAAGTATTCTGAGCAAGTCCAAGCTTTCAACTCTGAAGAACAGTAGAGCGGCAATGAAACAACCTACTACTCATACAATCTCTGATGGTTATAGTGCCTTAGATCTGATTTATTTAGATCTGATTTATAGAGAAGACTCAGTACACCTTTGAAAAATGGACACGGAGAAAATTTAAACTTAAGACAAAGCACAACTAGATGCACTCCAAAACAATTTGACACCTATCCAAAACCCATGCAACCTTACAATGTCTACGATTTCAACAAAACTCAACACTTACATATTGATCTCTAACCCATCTAGTTCTTACTCACAATATGCTAGTTAGCCAACAAAAATTCAAATGCACGCGTGCAAGGAAAAGGGATGAAATCTAAATGTTGAAAATTAAACAGAAACCTGCACAAAGCATAAAATACTCAAAGAAAGGAAAATTTAAGACAATACAATTATCACATCCACAAATCCAATAAAATGTCTCACTTTGCTTCTTTAATCCAATGAATTAATTTAAGTAATGATTCATCCCTCGCCTCTTCTCTCATTGTGAATAAACATAAGCTACAAGGCCAATATTTTGTTTCAGAAGACGGCCAAAATATCAACACATTTCTAAATGGTTTCCACCAATTAGTTCTAATAACAAAATGAAGTTATTGCATCAAAAAGACAAAAATTCAAACTTACTAAAACAACTATAAATGTAAAATAGTAATGACTCGAATGATAATTCACTCGCATGTCTAAATCTCCTTATAAGTGGTACAAACCAAAATCAATCAGCAGTGTCAAAAAAAAGACTGTAATTATATATATTGATAATCAATACATTCAGAAGATACCTCCTTGAAGTCAACCCATTCCCAGGTCTCATTTGCAGTGCCAATGTCATAGACTAGTGCATGTCGTCCCTGTAAATTATTAAACCGAGTCACAACAACTGGAAATAAGATATAAGATAATCAAACCAAACATTAAGAACTGAGAATTGAAAAGGGAAGCCTCAACTATCTAATTACAAAATGACACGATATATAACCCTAAAGAGAAGATTGGAAATGGTTAAACCCTAAACATACAAAGAACAAAAACATTGACTTTGAAAAGATGACAGCACAACTCAGAATATTGAAAGTTAATTTGGCATTGCATTGCAGATGGAAATGTCCATAAATGCCAAAATAAAGGCATCATCCACACAATTTGCAAGCAGCCATGCTCTTCATCTTGAATGTATCATCAACAAATAACTAGATTTTAAAGCATACGCTTGGCACATGTTAACAAAAGCTATAGGGATTGTCAAAAAAAAAAAAAAAAAGCTATAGGGATTGTCATCCACCATCCAAATCCTTTAAAACATACCTCAGCAGGGTTGTAATCAGTTACAACAGCCTGATAAAAATTGTTGTCCTCAGGCCACCTTGTCCAGACCTTTCTTCCAATCAATGGATCATAAGTTGTCCCTTCAGGAGGATGATTTGCCACATGAGCACCAAAAGAACTACGGTTGATTAAATGTCGAGTTCCAGTAGACCCAGTAGAATGGTACTGCATAGAAGATAAACCAGGCAAATGTTGACTCTGTTAAGAAAGTAGAAGAAACGAGAAAGGAAGATTAGTAACAATCTAGAATTCACCTCTATAACAACACAATCAGTAAAAATATGCAGTCTTTTGCTGGTGTCTTAGTAGTAGCATTTAATTTGCAGCTGAAGATGATGAATATGGCTGAAAAGTTATAAAGAGATTATATAGCCAGTTACACCATAATGCCATAGAAAAGTACCGTTTGAGATGTCTTTTGCTTTTTACGAGAGGCTGATACGGTAGGGCTGGGTAAAACATCATGAACAGGCTGTGTTGCACCATACCTGGGAGTTTGGAGCTCCCCTGCCTGTCTCCATTCCCTGAATCCACTACGATGTATGAGCCTTTTTTTGAATTATAGTTTCTCACAATTGGCTTATTTCGTCAAGTATTCAAACCTTATTCTTCGGATGATATCATCTCCATTCACCTTTGTCAATAGTTCTCTATGTTCATCATCTGACACTCTAAGCTCTTTCCTGAGTTCTGTTATCAAACTTTCCTTCTCCTGAAAAAAGAAAATTATTAAGCATCCAATCTGATCAACAGGAAAGAATAAAATTGAAGCATACAGAGACAATTAACCAGAGAAAACAAATACCCAAGTAATGGCGTCAGATTGAGCCTTAAAAGCACGCAGTACAGCACTGTAAGCCTCTTGCTCAAGATGATGAATTTGGGCCTCCATATCAGTGTGCATTCTAGAATATAAGCTAGTACCTAAAGCAGATCTTCCGTTCCCTACAATTCTTGATCCCTTATGATAACCACTTTGATGTGTTTGGGGGATATCATCATCAGTACCTAAATAGCCAATGACATTATAATATGATATATTATAAAGGAAGGTGGACGATCAAGGCCTTATAATGATCTTGTAAGCATACATGTTGATCAGACAACTGGAGTTCAAATTTAATTTTTCAATCTGATTCTATTTTGGCACAACAAAAATCGAATCCATTAGGATGCAGCTCCAAATAGAGTCAAATGGAAAGAACAATTCATGCTGGTGACTCACAAACTTCATTCACAGATATGGTATTTTTTTTCTTGCAAATGGTAGTTAAATTTAGATACAAGCTTAGAAATTTCCTTTCTCTTCCAAACATAAGAAAATCCAACCTCATAAGTATAAATAGTTGGCAGTTAGTGAAAGTCATTTTTCTTTGCACAGTCATCCAACTAAATGAAAAACGATCACAATTTGAGACCAATAATATTAGCCACCATTCAAGCTATATAATTCAATATCAGAATGAATTTTTAGTAAAATATATTCTTCAGAACCAGGATCAAGTGCACAAATGGTCAGATCAAATACAAACCACAGACAAAGGTGATAAATATTAAGTAGGCACCTACAAGCTTCAAAATTAAGGGTTTCAACTTCCAAGTAAACAATCTAATATAGAGGAGAAAACTGTTCACATTTATTAATTTCCAACTCCGCTCTCCGTTCATTTGGTTTTCTTCATTCATCATTTCCCGTTTCTTTCAAAAGGAAATTAAAATCCCACGCCAAATTCGTCTCTATTAACTTAAACTCTCCGAGTTCACCTATATTCTCATCTTTGCATATAAAATATAGTATAAACCTAGAAAAATAGAAAATATAAAGAATTTTTGCAGTTATCCACTCCTACAAATACAATAAAGTCATGGAGAATTGGGGAGGTGAAAATGCAACTCTAGTTTTGCAAAAAATCACATTTACAAACTACGTGATGAAAAAACTTCATAAGAAAGAACTGAGAGAAGCGAGAAGCTTTAGAAATCTATAAGAGATCAGGAAATAACTTAACTTCCTCTTCAATTCAAATTTCTCACCTTCTTTAGGAGTCACAAGAACAGATTTTGCTAAAGCATAACCAAAAATTTACATCTGTACGAGGAATTCAATCAAAGTAAAGTGACAAAACCCGAAACAGACCGTAACACAACCTCTGGCTCTGTTCCACAAATTTACCTCACCCATAGACACGTCAATCTCCTATATGAAAATGGATCGACTGCCTGTTTTTAAATCCCAAAACCCTCTGTCCGCTCAAAACCCTAATACCGTAAAACGCCCTCACTGATGAACCCAACAAGCTTTAGAGAAATAAAAACCAGATAAATTCCTCCATACTAAAACCCTAAGCCTTGTACAAAAAAACTCCCAAGATTTAATCTTTGGATACGGCAAACCGCGTATAACAACGAAGAAATCAAATTTCTGCGTAAAACTAAGAAGTGAATGAGAAATGGAAAGCACACCGCTACTATCTGAAACTTCATAGTCCATGCCAGGAAAATGTTGCGTCTACTGCATTGTAATAATTTCCAAGGATAAACCCTTCGATGGCGATTTGAACTAAAGACTAACGAAAGATTTGTATTAATTTTCAATTGAGAGAGAGAGAGAGAGAGAGAGACAGAGAGATGACTCTTAGTAAAAAGAATGAAATGTGAGGAAGGCACTTTCGACTTGATTTGAAAGCTTGTTTTTATTTGTGTAAGAGAAAAGAAGGTCTTCTTTACATTTTCTTGCTTATAAATAAATGGGTGATTACGACATGAAAGCATACAGACATGAATATGGAGGAAAATGTAATTTAAAATATGCAAAAAAAAAGTTAATTCGTGAAAACTGTTACATCTCTCTTTCTCTTTCCTACCTGTAAATGTGATTGAATTTCAAATCTCATTAAATCATATTTAAGTGGCCCAAATGCAAGTAACATCTAAGGCATCAACCTCGTACGTCTCACTATTGTGACCAAATGACAACTCATTAACATCTTGGGGGTTTGTTTCTGGAACGTTTTTTGAACGTTTTATCCTTTGAAGTTTGTGACGTACGAGCCAATTTCAACATGCTAACACCCATTTTACTTTAATTTTGACTACATAATTGTGTTACCTACAAAATGCTTAATAAGCTTAAGTGATAGACAAGGATATAGAAGTTGGTGTCAACAAACCACTCACTCGATTCTTAAGCTAACTATAAAATCTTTTATTCATTTTCTTCCACAGATTTCAAAGTATTTGAAAATATTTTTTGTATTTATAATCAATGATTCTTCCTTTTACAAAAAGTGATATAATAAAGTAAAACAAATAATTTTAAATAAGATTATTTTTCTAATAAAAGGCGAACCTAATGTAATTTCTTATTGCAATCTCAAGTTGGAAGCGTTCAGCTAATTATTTTTATGATGAACAATTTGCATAACCACCGGAGCTCTCACCTATTCATTCTTAAAAAGATTAAAAAGGAGATGAAAAATGCATGATGAACTTTCTTTAGTCTGGAAAGCTGAGGTATCAAAAGGGGCTAAAATAAAATAGGAACATCTTTTTCAGAGGAAACAAGAAGGGGCTAGGACTTGTACCTATTTAACTAATTCATTCAAAGATAGTAGCTAAGAGAATATGGAGACTGACCAACGACAAGGAGGCACTTTGGAGCAAATGGACTAACGAATTCTACTTGAAAGATACTAATTTCTAACATATATGCGAGAAACAAGAGCATTCTTGGCCATACATCCAAATGCTAAGACAAAACTATTCGTTACCCTTTTTCAAATTCAGATTGGCAATAGAGAAGACACTTGGTTCTCGTTCGACAATTGGACTACACATAGTCTACTATACTGAAGAGAAGACCTAACAACAGTTATTGGAAGGCTTCTTATTATCACAAAAGCTCTCCAATTTCATTACTCAAAATGCTTGACAAACAGCAAGAAGAGAAGCCAGTAGACTTAAGCCTTACTTTTCAAACTACCTACCTAACAATCCCATTAAAGAAACAATCAGATGGACTTTAAGTAGCACTGGAGAGTACTTTAATTCTTCTTGCATAAAAGCACTATGACCTCAACTTTTAAACTTGAAGTAGAAACAAAATCCACTATAATTGAATATTTATATCACATTTTGCTTAAATCCTAGACAACAAAGGGTTTGAGTCACTTAGCAAGCTTAATTAGTAAACCTCAATACCTTGATGAATTATGAAAAGGATCATTTATGTTTGTGAATGCATATTAGTTAATACGAACTAAGATCTTATAGGATCTATTCATTTAACTAGATCGGATGAGGAAGGCAAGCTATTTTAAGATAGTATACCTATAAATTATACTTGGATGCCTGACAAGATTCACCAATCCTAGATTTGGAAACCAACTGGAAGATGAGTCTTAATAGGGGAATAAATGGAACTTATGTAGAAACGAAAATGATCAAGATGTAAAACACGGTGACTCTATACAATAAGAGGAGGAAGATGAACCAGTAAAGAATCAACCACTAATTGATCCAAAGATAACATATAAAATTGTTGTAGAAAATACCCCAAATAAGGAGGTAACACCCCTTAAATCTTAGGAAAACATATAATTATAGATATATGAGGAAATCACTTAGAAGGTTAGTGAATTACATAGGGCTTAATTCAAGGATGGTAATGTGAAGGTATTTGAATCCTACCCTTGAATGCCACTGTGGAACCTATAAGTGCCCCTTTGAGGATCCTAAGTACTTCCTTAAACCATCACTCAAAAGAAGAGAACTTATAAACCAATTCCATAAAGTTGTTCAGTTGCACCTCTATTTTGTCCAAACGATCCTCCAAATGCTTGTTATCTTCATCTATTTTTTAAGCACTTTCTCCCATCCTCCTTCTTTTTCCTCCTCCTCAGATTCTTTGCTTGATGAGACTGGTGATTGGTGTTATGAAGGTATTGAACTAGAACTCGCCTATCTTGTCCTGTGTTTAACTTATGCTTTTGAGTTGATGTCTCAGAGTTCCATGCCATTGTATTCTAAGATCTTTGCTAGCCTCAAATGTGTGTGATTTAAAGCTCAAGAAAAATAGGAGTCAGTCCATCAACATAAACACCATGAAAATTACCTAGCACAGTGTTAAGAAAACCCATGCCTAGCTAGCTACTTTTCTTATTAAGAGAAGTAACTATTGTTTGAAAAATGTGAATGGATGTACAAACTTGAATTTTATTATCCATGCACCAAAGAATAAATAAATCTTTTGTAGAACACTTGTTAGTTTAAGTTTTTGCAAAAATAGTTTGACAAATAAATTTATATAGTAATAAGTGTTTAAGATTCAAAATAACACCTACTCAGCTATTTTTGCACACTCACATGAAGAAACATGACGGTATGACATTCGTCAATAGCCGATGTAGAGAATTGAATGTATGTAAAATTAATGCATTATTATTATTTCTTAATAATAATCCCTTACTAATGTAAACATTGCTTCCTAATATGACTAAATATAACAAGCCATTCAGTGACAGTCTCAGGAGGAACAACCTGTTGATGACACTAAGACCTATCTTAATGTTGTTGGTGGTAGGGACCATCGTGGATGAATATTTGGACTAGGTTCATTTGCGAATACATATTATTCGCAATCCTCAATGTCTAGTACAATAGTGTCTACTAGACCAATGCAATCGTCAGAAGTCACTGAGCTTCGGACCACAATGCAGACAATATTAGACTAGATGGCTCAGCTAAGGTAGGAGTTGGAGCAGTTGAATGGGAAAGGTAGCATCTCAGAGCATCTGCCATCATTAGGACATTAGGATGATTATAGTCATTTGCTTTTAATTACAAAGAAAAGACTTATTATAATGTACATTGTAATGTTTGTTTTTTCAATTAAGAAAATTTGAACTTTATATCATCAATTTACTTCTATTTTAATAAATTAAATATATAAATAAATAAATTTATTATGCACAGATAATTCACAACTGTTGAAATTAACCATTTTTCATAAGATCATTAAATAAAGTATCCATGTAGTTTTATTGTGAGACTATCAATGGGTAATGGTGAAGAGGTTA
>JANPWT010000004.1:30735721-30748313 GCA_024678245.1 Erythroxylum densum
GTTTTCTACTAAGCTTTTGCTTTATTCCTTGTGTACATTCTCTATGTTTTCTGGCATGGACATGAATGCTTCTAAAAGTCAGTTCTTTTAATCCCCAGATGTAAGCTATCTGAGTCATAGAATGAAACTTGTTTTAAGTCTTCAGTAAGGATCTCTCCCTATTCGGTATTTAGGGGTTCCTCTCATTACAAGTCGTCTAATTATAAGGGACTATTGTGCTTCTCTTTTATACAGAATTGACAATAGGATCAATAGATGGACTCATAAGAGTCTTTCTTATGAGGGCAGAATCCAATTGGTTATTTCTACCTCTCTTCCTTCCATGTCTACTGGTCCACACATTTCATTCTTCCCACTTCCATTCTTAAGGACATTAAGGCCAAGCTTAGGAATTTTTTATAGGTAAGGAAGTTAGATTCAAATGCTCAAGCTAAGGTTAAGTGGAGTGACATTTGTAGATCAAAAAGGGAGGAGGGATTAGGAGTTAAACATTTGACTACATGGAATCAAGTATTGTTAGGAAAACGGATTTGGAATTTGTTTGAAGATAGGGAAGCCTTATGGGTTAAGTGCATACATACAATCATACTGCGAAGAAAATTTTTTTGGAGTGCTCAACCTAATTATAATAGTTCTTGGAGTTGGAGAAAGATATTGTTTATGATGGACAAATTGTGGCACCAATTCAGATTTCAGATTGGAAACGGTATATCTACTCTTTTCTAGCAGAATCCTTGGCACCCCAGAGGAATTTTGAGGACCTTTTCTGACCTTTTCTACACCAAGAGCGATTAATGACTCGAAGCTTCTGTTCACAGCACAAGTTTCTGAAGTCATTCTTAATGATGAATGGAGATTGAATGAGGTATCCATGGACCTTATAAGGAACCTTGAATCACCCCATATCTCCCAAATAGCTCCCTACTCGATTGTCTGGAATGGTTAGCTAGCCCCACCAAAAGGTATACCAATGTTTTAGCCTATAAATTCTTGTGACCCCTTTTACTAGATTTCCTTGACACAAGCTGGTATGGTCTAAATACAGTAAACCTCGGTGCTTCTTTACCTTATCACTTTCCTTCCAGCATAAGTTGCAAACCAGGGACAAACTGACCTACCTATATACACCTAACCACTATTCTTTGTGCTTCTCAACTAATGAATCCATAGACCACTTATTCTTTGAATGTACATTCTCTAAAACAATTTGGGACCATTGCCTCACCCATTTTAATCTACCCATCCTTAATCAACCAAACCTTTCAGCTATCCTTTCCTGGTTTAGAAATGCTTCCTATTCTAGGTTCTCGACCGTTATTCATTTCCCTCTACTGCTTTTCACTACTGTTTACAATATCTAGACTGAACGTTATGCCAGAACTTTTAAGGATGAAGCTAAGGATGTAGAGAGAGTGTATCTCGGAGTAATCTCCCAAATTAGGGAATTTCTCAGCTTATACACATAGAGGAGGTAATTATATTATTTTGTTTCTTCACCAACTTTCTGCAGGTTGATAGCTCAGACTATTCTAGGTAAACAGAAAGTGTTGGCCATCCAACTTCCTAAGTTGGCCATCTAACTATTTACTGATGGACTTGACATGACTAATTCTTTGTTACAGCACTGTCACTCGCTAAGATGACTCACCTTCCATAATGGCAACCATTCTTCGTGGCCCCACAATCTACTTCCGCTTCAGCCGATGGAAGGCCATATTGGGTAAGGGATGTTCAAGTGCATATTTGATTTCAGTTTTTCATTGGTATTGCCTCTAATGGTATTGAGAAATTGTTTAGCTTAGGTTTCCCCTTCTAGTTATTGCTTCTTCAGTATGGTACTGGTTAGAGTATAAGAGTTTTGTTGTTGAGTGGATATAGGTATGCTCCATCCATAGTAGCTAATTTGCTTGCATTGCTTTTTGTTTTGGATTGAATTGTGGGCTAGTTGCTATGTTATAGCTAGTTGTGTCCTTCGAGACACTTGCGCGTAAACTCTTTTGTGCATATCTTTGTTTTTCATTTATAAATTCTTCTGAATTACCAAAAAAAAGTTCACATTGAAATCCTGTATTCAATTATCAATATGATCAAAAATTCATTTAAAAAAATTATTTTAGAGAACAAGAAAAAACATATTTAATCATTAGCTCTCAACCATCTGTACCTACTAGAAAACCTAGAATATTAAGTCTGGAAATAATTAAACCATATAGTTTGGTGTCAGTTTATGGAAACGTGGTATTGGATGAGTGGGTTTTATATTAGATGTTTGTTATATTGTGATAAATTTATGGGCTTTGGAGTTGTGTGATCTCTAGCAAGGCAATAGCTAGCTACGCTAGAGATGAGGTTAGATAGTGAGTTGCCGGCGGCACTCATTACTAGCTTCCGGTGGCATAAGCTTATGAATGGGTAGAGATCCTAGCAAATGGTAAGGCATGAAGGTAACATAGTTATTGCACAACCTGCAGTGAGACGTGGTTGGTAGCAGTGACTTTCGCAACAAATGCGTGGCAGTTATTAACGACGCAAGGGAAAACCGGATGACATACGCAATCACCAAGCGGGGAGAAACACTTTGGATGATTTCCTTTACATGAGGTCTATTAGTAGATAGCACACTCCTAATACTTCTCATTCAAGAACGGTCATGCTGAATGGCAGAGTCACTTGTAGGAGCTGGCAGCGACAACAACATCTTTTCTTGGATAGTGTTTCATCCTTTTCGAAAATAGGGTTTTAAGAAGAAGAAAAAGGTGTTTGGCTTCAAGGATATGACTATCCTAAGTGTTGAAGTAGGATATTCTTAACTTAGAACAAGTGTTGTTTGGTTACAAGACTATCGTATTCTAAAACAAAGAATAAGGCATGTTTGGAAAAAAGAATAAGATATTCTTAGTTTGAAACATGACTTATTTAGTAACTAGGATAGTATATCTTAGGTCTAGAATAAGGTGTGTTTAGCACTAAGATTGTCCAAACCCATAATTAGGATAAGACAATCTTTATTGAGAATAATTATATTTTAAAAAAAATTAAATTCAAAATTCAATTTCAAAATTAAAATAATTATTTTCTTAATTTGGTTAAGATTAATAATTACTTTGGTTCCTAATTAAGTTTTAGAAAAATGATTTCCAAAATTAGAATCACTTTTATTCAGTTAGATTAAAATTAATTAATGCTCTTTCAAATTAAAAAAGTGTTTTCTTAAATAATTAAGAAATTTATCTCTTAATTAAATTTATCTATTTTAATTTGATTGAAATAAGTTAAAACTATTATTTTTATTTAGAGAATTATTACTTTATATATTTAGAAATAGTTTCTTTATATATGATTGAAAGTTCTCTTGATTAAATTTTAAAATATGTTTTCAATTATTAATTAAGGAATATGAGCACTTATTAACAATTTTTGAAAATAGTTTCCTAATTTATTAAAGTTAGACTTTCTAATAATTAAGCTCTAAATAAATAGTATAAAAGACATTATTAACTAAATTTAATATGATTTGTTTGATAATGATCCTTTAATATTGAAAATAGTTTTCTAATTGGATTAGAATGTCTTACTTGTTAAAATTTGAAAAACAGAAGTTTTTCCACATGAAAATAAATAAGAAACAAAATTTATTGAAAATTATTTTCAATTAAATAATGTCAAAGGTGTCAAGATAATCAGAAATCTAATTGGATTTAAAAATTATTTTCTAATCAAAATTAAATTTCTATTTACAATAAGAATTTAATTTATTAAGAATTAATTAGTTTGTTCTAATTTAATTATCCAATGAGTTAAAAATATTATTTTAGATTATGAAGATCAATAGCTAAAATCAAATGACTTAATATTTTATGGATAAAATTTAATTATGAGTACATAAATTGCATACTTTATTTATATGTTTGATACATAAAGTAGATGTAAGTTAAATTGCAAATTATATGTATGTATGTCTGTATGTATGTATGATACCATTACATGTAATTTTGTGTTTGATGACATTATTTGAAATTAAATCCCTCGC
The DNA here is from genome assembly GCA_024678245.1 of Erythroxylum densum. NCBI lineage: Eukaryota > Viridiplantae > Streptophyta > Magnoliopsida > Malpighiales > Erythroxylaceae > Erythroxylum > Erythroxylum densum. Next base: position 30,739,752 of record JANPWT010000004.1, read on the forward strand.
TAAAATATTAAGTACACGTTAAGAACGTGATTGTTAAGAATAAAACTAGAGTTTTGTTTATTATAAGGCTTAATGAGTGGCTCAAGATCTTTTTAACTCGAATATGTTTTATCTTAAATTAATAGGTTTTATTTAACTAAATTTATATGATTTGGATGAGTAACTCATGATCATATAAATTATGATTTGGATGAGTAACTCATGATCATATAAATTTAGAAGCAAGGTTAGAAATAACATAAAAGATATATTTTTGCAAGAGTTGTCACCTAACAAATCTAGGAGTCACATGAGATATGAATAATAAAATTATTATATACCTAATTTAAGTTTAGTTAGTTTGTTGAGTGACTCAAAGTCAACTAAATTTAAATCATATCCTAACTCATTAAAGAGATTAGAGTAATCTTTCTAGGCAGTAGTGGGGGTTATTATTTTAAATAAAATAGTAGGAGTAGACAAATGTATGATTAAAGTCTTGATCTTATTTGGTTTTCATGACATATAAAAATATTTATTTTCTTATATTTATATTTGTTATGAGTATAAATTACATTTAGTTAGTATAGTTGTTACTAAGAATTAGAGAACAAAACTTTTTGGACATAGGTTATGTTTGAGAAGATTTCTCAAAATCAGAAAGAAAATTTGTATGTCCATTAAGCAATTTTACTATTAATCTCTATCGAGGATTCATTGTTAAAGTTATATATATATATATATATGACTAATGTCTTATATATTTTCATGATAACATAGAAGATGCATGTCAACATTATTATAGAACGAAGCAAGAAGTTATATGAAGTAGAGATGATACATATAGTACATTGATAGAATTGTTCCACTCAAATTTAGCCTACTAAAAGCGCAAACATGACTGTAATTGAAGTCATTTGCTATAGTATGATAATAGCTGTCACAAGAAGAAAATGATTGCATGACTTTTCTTACCTATACATGATATGATAGAGAATATATGTATTTCAAGTTCATGTTTATAAGTATTTGATACTAAATTTTGATTTAACATTAATGTATAATATATGATTAAAAAATACATTATTGAGAACAATTAGTTGATATAAGTTTATACAAACAATTTGGATGTTTTGGGTTAAAGGAGACTGATGCTTAATATAGGTGACAAGAAACTATCCTTTTATGCCAAGTTAGTTAAATCAACATAAGGAAAATTGCAAAGTTACATACAAGGATATATGTATCATTTTTTAATTATGAATCATATGAAACTTGTTAAGTTGAAGAATAGCCAACTTATTCTTGAAATATTAATTTAAAATCTTGAAATGTTCAAATTGTTTAAATATAAGTAAAAATTAAGCATTCAAAATGCTAAATCACTTCAATAAGCTCGATATGGTGAGATATAAATTTTTTGGTAAACTATAGAAAATGAGATCTCTACTTAATATATCTACAACTAAATGTCATAATAATATGGATTCACATAAGGAGAAAATATAATGTGAGATATTTTGTAAGGCAATATTTATTTATTCTATAGTTAAGCCTGGTACTACTACTTACCTTTGAAAGTTACAATTAGATCAATTAGCAAGATTTCATATTAGATATGGAACGATAAGACTTTGAAAGAGTCGAAGTTAATGATTTTGGGATGGGATGCTTAGTTGAAGCATGTATTTTATAATAAATATAAAACTAAATTAGATAATAAAAGGTTATGAGATATCTAAAAGATTGGATGCAAACTTATATACCACATTAAACAAAATGTTTGTTTTAATAAATACTTATAGGAGAACAGTTTTTAAGATAAGTGGTGGGAGTATGATTAAATTATAAAAGTTCATAGCAGAACTAATGCTTTTGTTGATATATTTGATACATAGTTAAAAGGTTACGAGATGTTGAAAGGTTCACCTTTTATGATGAATTGAAAGATTTTTTTAGATGTTATTAACTTAACTTATCTATAAGAAGATTAGTGCAAGTATAGTTATCCTATTCATTGGGATTATATAGAAACATATTCCTTATAGAAAGAACAATAATTCATATTTTATTAATTGTTGAAAATAATTATCTAGGAATAACTCTTGTTAGATATAGAAAGGTAACAACTCAATTCTAGGAATTAGATTTATAAAGATAGATATGGAAACTGTTTAACTATTCTAGTCAAAGTATGTAGATAATATACTAAAGATGTTTAGTATTTGAGATATGTAATACTTGTAAAGTATTAAAAATATCCATTATTCTATGTATTAGTTGATATTTGAGTTCAAGGTTATAAGGGTATTAATTGCTAATAAAGACAAAATACATTTATCATTTAGTGGAAATGATTATTTGGATAAGATGTTCTTTAATGAATTTGAAATAGTTCCTTGCATTCTTTATACAATAATATACTATAGAACATTAAAGCCTTTAAGCATGAAAAAGGAGTTAAGGTCTTATCAAAGACCCAAGTATGTATTTAGCCAATTTCTCTTAATTATATTAATAATTAAGATGAAAGTTGTAAGATTTAAATAAGTGCTCACTATAGAGAATCTTGTAGAATTCTTTCACTAAACCACTATCTCAATAGTAGCATGATCATCATATGGTAATATGGTATAAGATACTTAAAAGATTAACCTAATGCAAGTGGGAGATGGTTATAATTTTATTCCTTGCAGCCAATTGGTTAGTTGTAGTTTAGCGACATAATTATTTATGAGAAATTGGTTAGTTGTAGTTTAACAACATAATTATTTATGGGTATTCTTTATCTTATATATATTCAGATGTATATGATCAACCTTATGAGATAAATATACATTGCAAATGAAATTATAATGATATTACAATTATAAAATTTATATTGCATTTATATATTATTCCTAAACTATTCTTAGTCATTAGTTTATTAAGACTAGACATTGATAGAGTGTAAAAAGACTAGCATGCATTATGATTCTTCCTATGAAAGAAGTGGTGGATCTCATAGGCTAAAAGTATGTGGGTACTTGTTAGAGAATAAGCTCATTTTACTGGCCCCATATAAGAACTCCGTTTCAAACATTATTTGTATATCTATGAAAATTCTCATTGGAATAATTGTATAAGTGATATTTTGACTTGAGATTTCCAAAGTTATCTTATATAAGGATTGTTATATTTTGATACTACTTATGACCTCACTACAAGAATAATATACCATTCGTGACGTTTTTCTATAAAACGTCACAAAATATATAGACTTTTTGTGACGTTTAAGGAACGTCACAAAAAATACCAACTTTTAGCGATGTTTTATACCAACGTCGTAAATTTACAATATTTTTTGCGACGTTTTATTAATAAAACGTCGCAAAATAAAGAACATAACGTTTTATTAAAGAAAACGTCGTGGAAGGCTTAATTAAATCGTTTTGGTCGTTTGATTTTTCTTAAAACCTACCGAGCATTTTCTTATTATCCTGTTAGGGAGCGGGCAAGGACAGGGAAAGAGTCAAGGAAAAATATAATTTTTGCAGATTGGTAGCTAGTTACATCACCGGAGGAAGGGGAAAACTCTTCAAGAAAAGAGGTAACTCCTAACCTTGCAAGGACGCAACCAGTTTGAGAGCCCTGTATTCCGCTTTTCGATCCCTGCTCTTTGCTAATCAATATCTCTTTTTTTTTGTTCTGTATCGGTCGACATCTGATTTCTCAACCAGTCCAGACCTCTTTTCTACTTGCAAAGACTGCCTTCGCCATTCTAGCAACGGGCTGTGCCTCCAAGTTCACTTTATTTAGCTCGGGTCTTGTTCGAGTCGTAAACCCAACGATCCCGGGTGTTTCGACCTTCCGTCTTCCTCCTTCAGATCTCCATCGTCTATCCTTCCTCTGCGTGTTCTCTACAGTGGCGTTTGCAAGGTGTAACTTAGGGATTCATGCAAGAAAGAACCGAAGTAGCGGGGCACAGCTTTGGGTTTTGGGGTTTATCAATTTGGGGATTATCTCTGAGCATCAAGCCATGTATAGTTTCTTCTCTTCTGTGTAAATGGGGTTTCCGGTTGGATACACTAAGGTTTTCTTACCGAAGCTGTTCGTTCACATACTTTCCTTTCTGGGTTTCATCAGAAACCTTATGCTGTGTCTTTTTAACTATCTGGGTCTCTCGGATTTCATACCATTGGATGGACCACGACAACAACACATGCCCTCTTTGTTGGACCTCGTTGTCCCCGATGAGATGTTGGAAGAGTTCAATCAACGGTTGTAGGCTGCTTCTGATGTTGGTGATTTTTACAGTGAGTACACTTCGTTGCCAGTTTTTTAGAAACGATGAGAGTGCATGAGTTATTATGTTTTAGTAAGAACCCTTTTGATTTTTAAATAATTTTCAAACCAATAATTTCAAGCTTGTTAGAATGTACTTTTATCATGACATGTATGCTTATAGAATGATTTGTCAGTTCAACAGCCCAGAAGGAATTGAAGTACTATGTGCAGATATGGAGGTGGCTCATACTGATGTTGGAATCTTGATGCTAGCGTGGTAAGTTCCATTTGGTTGCCTAGAGGTCATTGCTTCAAAAACTTTGTTAAGCTTTAATCTTAAATAGATGGCTATGTATTGTAGGAAAATGAGAGCTGAAAAGCAGGGATACTTTTACCCTTTGAGAGGATTTTAGTTTTATACTTTTTAGCCTTCTAGTTAAGAATTATTGAATGAAAAGCTTGCGCTTCCTTTCATAGTCAAATCTTGATCCAATGTGAAGTTTCCATATTTACAGAAATTTGTTCTGGCGTGTAGATGTGTCCTAGAATCTGATCATATGAAGAAATTCTTTGACTATATACAACTCCCAAATTTTGAGAATGCTACAGATGCTGCTGCAACTTTTAAGGTTAGTGTGATTGACAAAGCTATTAGGGGACTTATGAACCAACCAGTTCACAGTAGTTAATTGAGTGATACACTTCTAATGGCCTTAGCACCCACCTGATGTTGTTGTTTCATTTTGTTACAGGAACTCTTAACAAGACATAAATCAACTGTAGCTGAGTTCCTTTCTAAAAATTATGACTGGGTAAGTTTTCTGAACACTTGTTTATCATGGATATTTATGGGGGCATGTAACTGTAACCCTAAGGTATGTCATGGTCATTTATATGTACTAAATTCATGCTGCAACCAATTGCAGCAAATCTTGTTGGTAGTCATGAGGCAACTTGAGTTAATGTACTTTTGTTACCATTATTGGTTAAAGATTTGCAAGAAAACAATAGCTACTTTTTCCTGACTTTATGCCACTTCAATTTTTTTGCAGAATATAATTCAAAGCTGCTAGAATCTACTAATTACATTACTAGACGGTAAGTTGTTAAGGTATAACATGTATATATATGGTATTATCTCTTGTAACCATTCCCCTATACTTGTAGGGTTAATAAATGTATTTATGAATTTGCCATTGAGGTTTTGATACTGTTAAGCTACATGTGATTTTTTAAATGTTACAGCTGTTGGGAGATATATTATTGGATCGGTCTAATTCAGTTGTGATGACCCGATATTACAAAAAAACAACACAATCTTGTAACAATTCACATCTTGGAAATGCTCATCCTCTGTCTCCTTTGTGCTTCATATTCAAAAGGTTTATCTTCATTTGTGATTGTAAAGGTACTGCTACATAAACTTCTCAACATATTTGCATGTTTAACTTCCTTTTGAATTCTGGTTAAATACCAAAATTAGCAGTTGACTGTGTATAACTGCCATAGAATAATGTTGACTGAGAAACAAAAAGGTTGGTTCATAGCTTTCCTAAACCAGCATTTCTTACTATATTAAGATGCTATGGAGACTGTGACCTAATCATCACTTCAAAATAATTTGAATTGAAGTTATAAAGATTAAGGTGTTTGTTCGATTACAACTTTGGTTAATTTTTCTGTTTTGAATACAACTTGAGATTCATGCGGTGTGATGACAGTGATGTCAAGAACACTATATTCATCTATATTTTTCCATCATCATTATTCTTCAGGGTTCTTTGCAAGTTCACTTAATCCACAGCCAATAATTTGCAATCTCTGCAGCAGAGGAACATGTCGATTTTGCCTTGGTTTGAAAGGTAATTGAATCCTGTGAAATCCCTCTCTATTTGAGGAGTTTGTTGTGCTTTGGATTGCATTGCGTGACCATGAAAAAAAAACATTGTTTGTTTGTTAGGATACAATTGGCCTCTTGATTTACAGATCAAGGAGGACTCCACGCTTGTTCTGTATGTCCGTCTACTTTTATGGTAATCCTTGGTATATGCTTCACCTACTACTTGCTTGACGTCTGATTGGAATTGAATTGTTTAGTGAAAAACTTTAAATTTGGTTCCTTCAGTTGGTGGACGGAATATGAAGGTTTTGTCTTGTGACTTGGAAGATTGTATAGAACAAGAAGTAGATAAAGTTATAATGACAAGGATATAGTTTAAATTCCCATTGCATTACTGAAATGCTTCATTTTCAATTTGAAAAGTTTTCAAATGTGCAATACAATGCTATCCTATGTTTTCTGTTCATGGCACTTTTGATTTACAGATTTTTCTCTTTTTCGTTTGTTTCAAAATCCACATTACATTATCTTTTAATCACTCGTTTTAAACTTTCAGCTGGCTGGTACTAACTCTTTTCCAGTGCTGCATGTTAGCCAAGTTTTCTTGTTTAGACATGATGAGGAAACTAAACTTACAAGTTTTCTTGTTTACAAACTGTTCAGGTCTGATCGTGGGAAGAATTGCAGTTCGTAAGGCTAAAGAAATAGAGAGGTTTTGGCTAATAAGACACGGCGAAGTGTTTGCTAGTCGCATAAAGTAACTCAAAAAATCCAGGTTATTATCTTTTCTGATTATCTAAAAGATCTGGTAGAGGTGCATGCAATAGCACCGAGTTTGTGTTCAGAGTTGAATCATTAGAATTGAGGTTTCTGTATCTTATGTTCATATTGGTGTTTTTGCATTTTGTGTGCTTTGTGGTTATGCAATTCACGTTATCCATATTTGGAATAGGCAAATGTTCTGTTTTGAGACCAATAAACCTCGAATCATCGACTTTAGGTCACTAGAATATAGATTTGCATAACCAAGTGGATGTTTCATGACACTCCATGAGCTGTATAAGGGATCTAATTTGTTTCTGTAAATCGTCCTTGTGATTAATGCATAATGCAGCCATTTGTTTTGTTCAGATCAAAGTATATCCTGAAAACAAACAGTTTCAATGTCAGTTTCACAAATGCCTTGCACTGCATTTACATATGCACTAATCAACTGAAATTTTGAATTCTGATCATTTTGTTTTAAAAAAGAATAAGTTAAAGTTTTCTACTTATGGAATGAGTGATTGCTTTGTCAATTGATAACAACTTACTTCATATGTAAACTTACCTGCCATTTGACAAGCTAAGAAGCCTAATATGGGATTCGTGTGACTTGACAATAATGCCTTTTCTTTATACCTCTCTTTTATGCTTCTGCCTAATGCATTTCTTTTTAACTTGATAAAGGCCCTTAATGCCTCTCTTGTATGTTTTGTGACTGCTCAAGTTTTTTTAGTTTAGATTGGTTATCTCAACTTAATACTCTTCTATTTTCAATTATTATGTATAATCTTAAGGGTGGGATTGTTAATTGAAACTGCAGTGAAATATCAATTTGTGGAGCCTTATCCTCTTTATTATCTCATCTTTAGCTTTCTTATTTCATATGTTATTTCATCTTTGAATTTTCTTTTCTTAGTGATTTTTGAGTTTAGATGTTAGATATGTTTATGCATAGCAAAATGGATCGATTTATCATTTATTTCTTCGATGCTCATGCAGTCATTGCAAAACTAAGCTTTCCAGATGTAGTCATTGCAAAACTGAAGAAGGTCCAAGTATAATGTTCAAAGCGTTGGCAGTGTTTGTGTTGAGGGAAATTAATTTGTCAAAGTTAGCTTTAATTGAAGAGTGATCAATTTTATTGTTTGACTAATATATCAATTGTTCTAACTGTCTCTTGTTTCACTGAACACTTTCCAGATATTTTGCAATATAACATCAATCATCTTGGATGAACAAGTAATTTCCATTCTAGGTCCTCTTGGCTGCTCATAAATCAATTGGTTACTACAGTACTGTATTTAAGATGGACATATAGATATTGCCTATTTTTGATCAGGACAATTGGATTATGAAATCAAGTAGTGTGCTGAGTTGGCAATTATATCCTTTTCATATTGATTGTTTCAGTAGTATCACAAGTGTTTTTTGATTTGCTGGCTAATGCTATAAGGTCAAACATTCTGAACTATAAATTGCTTGGAATACCAACTTTAGTTCGAGGTTTTGCCTAGAACAACCATGTTTTTAGTCCTTTGACTTAATGATTTTCCTTATTGAAGCAGAGTAACTAATCAAAGTCAAGGAATTGGCAAAGGATGAATGAATCAACTTCAATTGACAATGAATTGGATAATCCTTTTCCAAGTGCAGATCAACCATTGCAGAGATCCAAGAGGCCAAAGAGACCAACAAAGAGTGTAAATGAAAAT
>JANPWT010000004.1:30768565-30780041 GCA_024678245.1 Erythroxylum densum
AATGGGACAATGCATACACATTATGGAACCTAAAACTACAACAGATGCTGGGAACTAACATTATTCTCACCTATTTTGCATGCAACCAAATCCCCAAACAGATCAATCAACAAATAACAACCAACCAAATCCTCACATTAAATTGTGCATCATCAAAACACAGAAAAGTCAATAAATCTCCCAACCAAACTCCTTTCCAAAAGAAAAACCAACAAAATTGAAAGCCAGAGATGAAGGAAATTCAAAAACCCATTGGGCATGCATTGCTGGTAACAAAAATAAAAGTGGGTTTCCGGGTCAACGGGAAATGAATCATAAGAGGGACAGAGAGTAGAGCAACCAGTTGTGGGGTTAGAAGAAGACTCCATTTACGAATTATTTATGCAACCAGAGTCTCGGTCAAGCAAGGAAGACCGACATTTTTCTAGCATAGAATAAAATACTTACTTCACCTTGGAGAGACGAACATCTTGGTGAAGAAGGGAAGCGTGCGAGAGGGAAGGTGTGAGACTTATCGATCGACAGAGAGGACTGATTTTGTGAGGGAGAAGGAGATAATGTGTTTCACAATCCAGACAAAGAGAGATAAAGGAGACGAACAGAGACAAATAGAGAGGGCAACGTGTGAGAGGGGGCATTTTTTAAAAAACAGAAGGGTTTTTGTGTTTCGGAGACAAGGACAAGCATTTCTGTCCTTCAATTTTTAGAGGAACAAAAATGCTTGCCCCTGTCATCCGGGGATGGAGGATAAAAAATCGGGGATAACAACCAAACATGATGCGTATGTTTTGTCTTCTATCCCCATTAACGGGGACAGGAACCAAACATTGTGTTATTGTCGTGGTGAGCACAGATGGTCTGAGTCTCTACCCCTCCCCTTCATCTGCTCCATGTCATTTTGGAGCTCAGTCATATACTTCATTGTCTGTTGCAAATGACTTGTCAAGGTCTGCACTACGCTCTCAAGTTAATTGATACGTTCCACTGCTGGCTGTGTACTCACTGCCATACTGGATGTAGAGGAGTGTGAATAACAAGTGTTCCTAAATGAGCCTAGCTCGAAGATCCTTCGATGATTGTCCCTACGACCCACTGTATCAAAATATGCCTGGCTTTCATCAACAGCTTGTTCTCATTGAGATTATCGTTGTATTGTTTCTTGTATTCGGTCTTAGTAGGAGGCAATGCTTATATTATAATTAGTAAGTAATAATTATTAATAATGAATATTAAAGCACAAATTTTACATACATTTTGTTCTCTACATCAACTGTTGACGAATGTCACACTGTCATGCTTCTTAGTATGAGTATGTTAAAAAAACTGATGGGGTGTAGGCCTTATTCCCATAGACTTTTTCTGCATAATAATAAAATTTTCTAAGTTAAACTAGAATTTATAAAAAAATTTGGCAGAGTCTCTTCTATTTCTATTATATTGCCCCCTGTTGAGCAAAGAAAATAACTCACCACAGCCATATATGGTACCAGACATTTATACCATGATCATTATCTGTCATCACAACGTTCACACATCAATTTAATTGAAAAAAAAAAGTAAAAACATTAGAATATAAGTGTAATAATTAGATACTTACAAGTCTCTATGCATGCTCGTAGTGGATAATTGATCCTACCGTTTGAACGGGAAGATTGTCTCCCCCTGGGCCTCCACGTCTGTTGGTCGAGTGCCTTTGAAGTTTCAAAAGATATGGTGCTACTTTAATGAGTAGATTTCAAGTATACAATTTTGGTGTTAAATTAAAAGACTAGTTTTTATGGTTTCTTGTCAGAATTCATAACACAAACCAAAAAGTAACTATGTATCCTTTAGAGGGAGAGAGAGAAATAAAAAGACAAAGAGAAGTATCTGATTTGCATTGTATTAAGATCAAAACCAAGAAAGCAACTTAGTGCTTCGTGCCTTGCAGGTGGAATTTGTTTTAAGGCCGTAAACCACTTCCTCTAACTTGTAGATGAAAGAAAGATTAATAAATTTAATAAAACATATGTACATGTTAGAAATTTTCCCATTTAGTGGATAACAATTAGTTTCATTTTACTAGTTTTTAATAACTTATCAGTTAAGATATGTAAATTTGATTCGAATAAAGATAATAAAGTGGTCCAATAAAAGATCTAGATTAATAGGTCGAAGTTTAGGAGAAAAATGGATCTCAATTAGTGTAGACTGGACTTATATTGGGCCTGTGATGAGGAAGCCCGATGTGAGAGCTACATATATAGGATAAGGTCTTCTGCAGTTGCTTAAATAATTCGTGAGCATCTGGATTCTCCAACCTATTAAGAGTGCTTATGTTTAAGAAAACTATAGAAATGTTTTAATATGTTCCGTTGTGTAGATCTCGTCAAGGTGGCGTTGGATTCGTGCTTGTTTTAGCCTGAGAAAGCTCATTTGAAGTTATAGTACCAAGATTAGGCATTTTTCACATTTCTTCATTTATTTTCCTTTCACGTTATATCCGAGACACGTATTAAGGCCCATGTTACTTGTTACATGTGATATCAGAGCGGTTACGTGATCAGGTGGTTAAAAATGAAGATTTTTTGTTTTTCTCCATAAGATTTTGAGAGAATAAAGTTTTGTTTTTGATCTTTTCTTGTTTAATGTTGCTTGAAAGTGGTGACCATATGTTTATCAATGAGCCTTGGAGTGTGCAAAATCGACCTAAGAGTTGCCACAAATCACCTGTCGACGGCGAAGTGAGGGACACCGTCAGGTGTGTGTGCCCAAAGCCTTAGCAATACCGCCAATAAGGAGGTATGACTAATGGACACGTGGGTGCTCAACATGCCACCATGCTTTGGTACTTACATGTGTGATGCGCATCTGGCATATGCGTCGCACCCGTCACAAAGTATACGATGCATAGGTGCACATATGGTGTGTGCATCTTTAAGAAAATATAGTATTATGGTATGTGAGAGCTGGGCGTGTGCACTACATGCGTTGTTCCCAGTCACACGCAGTCATGCTAACATCAGTAGCTGCAATAAGCTGATAACGTCAACGCTATAGTGCACTAAAGTAATGTTGGTGTCAACATGCTATAGTACCAAAAAAAAACAAAAAAAAATTTATAATTTTTGTAAAGATGCCTCAGGTTATTTTAGGTCAGATTTTGAGTCGAAGTTTGATAGTTATAAGTTGCATTATGTTTTAATGGGTAATTTAGTACGTTTTTTGTTGTTAATTAGAATATTTGTGCATGTTTAGGTTTAGAATTGTATAATGCCTTTTTGAGTGCTATATGGGTTAGAGCATGCTATCAACCTTTAATTTTGTGTGCTTGAGGTGTTTTGATGAGTTTGTTAGTATTTGAGATTAGGTTAAAAAAAAAGGCCTGAGAAGATTTAGAGAAAGCTTGAAGGAGGAACAAGTTCCATGATTGTGGCCATAATTATGAAAGGAGTAAGTACGATAGGCCACAATCGCGGCCTTTTCGTGACAAACAATTTTTAAGTACCATGATCATAGCCCTGTTGGCCGCGATCGTGACAGGTGCGACGACAGATGTGGGGACTGCTTCCAAACTTAACTTTTTGAGGGTTATTTTGGACATTTGGGATGGGTAAAACCTAGTTTTTACCTGAAATAGGAAAAGACTATAAGATGAAAAGAAAGAAACATTAAAGATAAGCCTCCATTTGCCATCTTGAGAAAGAAAACAAGGAAGAGGGAGAGAAGGAAAGAAGTGAAGGGGAGTTTTAGCCAGTTGTTGTCCAACCATTCTAACCAACCATCTTAAGTTATTTTCTATTTCTTCTTATTATTCATTTCATTTTGATGTATGCTTTGGGTTTGAGGATGTTTAATATGTTACCAAAGATGTTCGAAACTTTTGCAGGGATTTATTCTTAAATTAATATTAATTTGATTACTTTTGATGTTATTGTTAGTATTGTGATTGTTTGTCTTATTTACATGCTTTGATAATAAATTAAGAGAGTGAACCAATAGAAAAATGATTAGGTTGGGTAATGAGAGTTAAACAATGTAATATATCATAAAAACAAAAAAATTGGTAATTTATACGAAGAGAGATCTCGTGTAAGGATCCAATTGTTTATTATAATGCTTAAGATCTAATTGGGTTGTGGGTTGTGTTTGTAAATTGAAAGATTATAATTTTAGTAATTCAATTCATTAGGGTTTATGATTTAGGTTAATGATTTTAACTCGGGATAGTAATCAACCTGTTGAAATTCTATGACCAATATCGAATAGCTCTAGAGTAACTGAGATGGTATTTGATGATAGGATAAATCTCTTTTCTCATAATTGGTTAATGTTCCTTGTGTGATTTTAGATTTGTTAATTGGTTATGCTCAAATTTGATTTCCTTGCATTAATTAGAATTTCATTTTTCAATCTATCCATATTTGATTGCTTAAATTTCTAATCATTTTAATTATACTTTTAGGCTTTAGACAAATCAGGATTTGATAAGTTCAATAATTCCTTGTAGGATCGATATCTCATATACTAAGCTATGACCTGTGGCTTGCAAAATTTTAAAGGTTTTATAAGATTAAAACTTGGTCAATAGGGGAATTTATAAAGTGAGCTTTTATAATTTTTTTGGACTTATTACATATGTAACAAATTAAAATTTAACTTTAGAAAAAGGGATTAAGGCATTCTAAAATAGATTTTGAGTGAAGTTTTGTGCAATGAAATTGACATAAGGGAGATACTTGAGGTTTTAGTATCTCATGAAATAGGTTTGGTGTTTGATAACGCATGATAGTCCCTCTGATTAAGATTTTTTTAATAAAAATCTCATATAAAGTTTACTAACAATGTTTTTAGCACTGTTGTGGGACAATTAAACTATGCATTTGGGTTTTGCATTTATTGACAATACATTGTCACATACTATATGGCTATAAATAATATGAGGATAACATAAAGATGTATCTTTTATGTTTGTGGACCTTTTGGGTACTGATGAAAATGTAGTCACCAAAGTGGCCTTTTAAGTCAGTATTTTAAATTGTTCTATTTGCATGTTGGGAGATGTCTCTGGTCTTATATTCGGTTATTTTACCCAAAGGTGTTGGCTTTACATAAGATTTAGAGATGTTTATAAAGACATTAGATTGATAAAAGTTGTTTATATGATCTATTTGCCCAAAGATGGTAGTGTCATAAGAGTTGATGGTTTGTACTCTGATCGCTTTTATGTGGAGGTCATGTATTCAGCCCAAAGGTGTTTCATAATATGTATGATTGGATTCTCAGTATAGATACTATTTAATGGCTTTGGGTATCGTTATTATCCTACATTTGTGTTGATCTTTGCATTGTCATTTTGCAGTCACCTTTTCGGTCAATAATTACATTGTCACTTTTGAAACCTTGACTGGTTTCAATATTAAGAAGTGGATAGAGGATATATTGATTGCTATAGAGATAGCTAAAATTTATATGGCCGTAAGTACGAATAGGCCATCTCCACTTATGTCTAGCAGTTCGAAAGCTCATAAAGTAGTTTATGCAGTCTAGGATCGGTCGAACATAATGTGCATGATCATTAAGAGATCCATACTTGACCATCTATTTAATGGACTTCTGGATACAGACATAGTGAAGGAGTTTCTTAATAATGTATTTCAGAGATATATGGTCTCATTTGATGCTGAGATAAGTGCTTTGATGAAAGAATTATTCTCTATGAGGTATAATAGAGAAGGGGGAGTAATGGAGTACATATCAAGAATGATCCATATCTGTAGTAGACCCTCCTCTTCCTGATGCTTGCATAGAACATTAGACTCTAAGTACACTCCCTCCAAAGTTTAGTAATATAGTGACTAGATATTACTTGTTGGATGAGGAATGAGACTTTAATGCTTTGATTGCCCATTGTGTTGTTGAGGAGGAGAAAATCAAGATTGTTGCTTTTACAATCCTTGAAGCAACTAAAGAGAAGGCAAATGTAAAGCTCACTAAGTTTAAAGGTGGAAAATCTAAATCTTCTCCACATGCTGATGTTTGTCAATCCAGTGCTAGTAAACATCCTGCGAGCATAAAAAAGTCAGCAGCATAAGGCCTGGAAGGAAAGATAAAAACTGACAGGTAACTCTTTGGCTTATCAATATATAAATCTCATTTTGCTATAGCCAGATCCAGTTATTGATGGCTAGATAGTGAAGCATTTAATTATGTTGCTTCCAAAATGCAGGAGTTCAAATCTAGGATAAAGCCAATTAAAGGGAAGGAGAAACTAATGGTTGTCAACAATGAAGAAGTGAATGAAATATCTATAGGGAATGTATGGTTGAACATTTATACAAGGTTCATTTTGGTTTTACATGACATATTATATATTTGATCTTTGTACTAATTTTCGACAAAGAAGGTTAAAATTTTGTAATTAATGCTTCTATTATACAGTTGTTGTTTAATATAAAACATATTGGTACAACTTTCTTGTCATATGGTTTATATAGAATGTGTCTAGCATCGAATTAGATATACGCTTCTTCGTATCTTGTTGAACAAGTCATGAATGAGGAGAATCCTGATGAAGGATAAGTCATACATGTTCTAGTATGACAATTTAAGCCACATTTCTAAAGCAAAGGTTGAGATATTAATTAAGGAAAACATTCTCCTAATTTTAGATTATGATGATTTGGAAACATGTGTTGACTGTTGCAGGGCTAATTTGACTAAAATAAGGAAAAAGTTATTAACTTATGCTTCTGATTTGTTGGGTTTAATATATACGAATATTAGTAGACCTTATACGATTGCATTATGCAATTTTAGATATGTTATGACATTTTTTGATGATTATTCTTGTTCAAGTTTACATGTTCTTGCTTAAGGAAAGTCTGAAGTTCTTGATGAGCTCAAGATCTTTAAGATTGAAGGTTAATAACTAATTAGAAAAATCCATAAAGATAGTCAGATCTAACCATGGAGGAGAGTATTATGGCAAACATGTTGTTTGAGGACATGAAAGGTTCGTTTACTAGATATATGAAATCGGCTGAAAAAGTGACTCAGTTCACTATGTTGGGTAGTCCTAAGCAAAATGGTATGTTACTGAAAGGCGTAACTGCGTCTTAAAGGACATGAAGAAGTCAATGTAGAGCAAGACTAACCTACCTAATTATATGGAAAGGGTGGAAACCTAAACTTGTACAAATTCATACATGGGGTTGCCCTGATGAGGTAGGTGAATATAATCCTTATGAAGGCAAATTGTAAGCCCATTCTATTGATTGTTGTTTAGTTGGATATCCTGATCACTCTAAAGGCTACATATTCTACTATATAGTAAAGAGGCCAAAATAGTAGAATAAAAAACGATTAAGTTTCTAGAATACAATGTTTATGATGATAGTGAGCCCCCTCACCCCTCAGATGATAGCAAGATTGATACTACAATTATTTTATATCTGTCACTCATATAGTCAAGTCTAGTGGATCAAAGTTTGAGTACTATGCCTGTGCATGAACATAAACCTATATTTGTACAAGCAGGGGTTCTTAAGGCAGTAAAACCAATGCATTTGAGCATATTAAAATGAGACGACCTACTATCTCATCAAATTACATAGTCTATTTAGATGAACAGGACTATGATATTGGACATATTGTGGATCCAGTCACTTTTACAGAAGTTGTTTCTATTCACCATGTGAATTTGTGGTGGGATATAATGAAGGACGAGATATAATCCATAAAGTATAAAAAGGTTTGGGAGTTATTTGATTTGCCTCAACATTGCAAACCTGTTACTCGTAAATGGTTATTTAAGACTAAGAAGGACTCAGGATAAAGTTTAGCAGTTTAAGGCTCGCTTAGTTGCTAGAAGATTTACTCAGAAAAAAGGTTTTGAATTTAATGTTACCTTGTCTCCCATGTACTGGAAGGATAGATTTCAAGTGATTATGACAATTATAACTCATAATGATATAGAGTTACTTAAGATAATTGTCAAAAATGACTTTCTTGAATAAAAATCTTTATGAAGAGGTCTATTTGGTACAACTAGAAGAATTTTAGGATCTAAGTAGAACTGATATGGTTTGGACGTTAAACAAATCAATATATGGTTTACAACATACCTCAAAAAATTGGTACCTTAATTTTGATGAGGTTTTGTCCATTTTTAGATTAAAAAAAATAAAGTTAAAAGATGCTTACAATAAGGTCAGAGGAAGCAAATTTATGTTTTCATTATTGTATATGGATGATAAACTACTTGCGTCAAATGACTTGACCATGTTGTATGAGGTTAAATAATTTTTGGCCAAGCATTTTGATATGAAGGATCTTGGTGCAATATCTTTTGTCTTAGGTATGCAGATTTAATAGGGCATATCTCAACACTCTTTAAACCTCTCACAGAGTGCATACATTAAACGTATGTTACAAATGTTTAATATGGTTAATTGTAGATCTATTATAGCTTCGATCTCTCATAGTGAGAGATCATCTTTAACACAGTGTCCAAAGTATGAAATAAAGAGAGAGGCCATGAGGATGTTTCTGATTCTAGTGCGGTTGATAGTCTGATGTGTGCCCAGGTGTGCACTAGGCTAGATATTGCATTTGTTGTTGGATTGTTGGGTCGACAACTAGCTAACCAAGGCATAGACCATTGGAATGCAGTAAAGTAAGTGTTGAGATACTTAAAGGGAACCAAGGATTATGGTTGACATATAGAAAAGTTAACAGACTAAATCTCATAGGGAATCTAGATTCAAATTTTATGTATATGTCTAAAAGATATGAAGTCCATATCAAGATAAAGCTTTAAGTTTACAAATGGTACAATGTTGTAGAAGAGTGGGAAGTAGACACGGGAGACTTCCTCGACCATGTATGCAGAGTTTGTAACATTTTATGCAGTTGCTTCACAGATAGTTTGGCTTATAAACTTGAATTTTGAGTTCTCTGTGGTTAATTCAATAGCTAGACTCATTCGGTTGTAGTGTAATAATCTTGCTTTTGTGTTGCATAGGAACAACAATGAGAATATCACATGGTCAATGCATTTGAAGGTCAAATATTTGACCATAAAGGATTTGATACAAAAAGGTGATGTCGAGGTGGAGCATTTGAGGATTGAGGACATGTTAATTGATCTTTTAACTAAAAGACTTTGTCCACATATGTTTGAGAAACATCTATACAGTATGGGTGTATTGACGTCTTTAGACATTATTAGTAAGGGATCATTATATTTGCTCTATGTACATTTATACATTTTGATGTATTATGACAATATAGTGGTTCATTAATAAAGATGATCATCGTTTATCCTCAGTATTACGTGTTATCATACATAGTCATAATACATGTAAAAATCTTAAGATTCGTGTCAATCTTAAGCATGTTATAGGTCATTAGGCATATATATAACTTAACCTTGAGGTTATGTCATTCAAACATATATAGTAATATGTATATCTATATATTTTAACATGACATAGGTGGATATAAGTGTTTAATCCCACAATGGTATTCTCTAATGCAGTTAGCATTTAGTAAGAGAGCATGACGATTTTTTTTATGCAATTGAGCATTTGGTGAGAGAAAATAAGATTTCTCTAATGTTGTTTAGCATAAAGTTTGGAGAAATCGAACCTACAAACGAAAGATGATACAGTTTAGATCATACAGGTATAATCTTAGTTTGTCACACTCCATTTTCGCAGTCATGTTAGTAAGGTATTATATATGCGTAATTATATTGGACCTGTGTTGCACATGAAAATAGCGTAATTAGTTATTGTCTGAAGGGGAGAATATTAGAAATTTTCCCATTTAGTGGACAACAATTAATTGCATTTTATCAACTTTTAATAACTTATTAGTTAAGTTACGTAAATTTGATATGGGTAAAGATAAGAAAGTGGCCCAATAAAGGATCTAGATTAAAAGGCCAAAGTCTAGGAGGAAAATGGACCCTGATCAGTATAGACAGGACCCATATCTGGCCTATGATAGGGAAGCCTAATATAGAAGCTATATATATAGGTTAAGGTCTCCTGTAGTTGCTCAAGTAATTCGTGAGCATCTGGATTCTCTAACCTATTAAGAGTACTAACATTTTAAGAAAAGTATAAAAAGGCTTTAATGTGTTCCGATGAGCATATCTGATGAAGGTGGCAGTGGATTCGCGCTCATTTTAGCCTAAAAAAACTCGTTTGAAGTTATGGAATTGAAATCAGATATTTTCTGCATTTCTTCATTTATTTCTCTTTCGTATTCGATTTGGGACACATACTATGGCTCATATTACATGTTACAGTGCATCCTCTAAAAGTAAGCCGTAAAGCAAGGTATTATTAGATCCATTTAAAGAAGAGGTCGTACGTTTTGTAAGTTAGGTAGGTTGAAATACTATCTAAAATTAAGAGTAATATGTATAATAGGAATAGACAGTAGGAAACTCGAGTGCTGGAGGTAAAGTGAGTTTGAGTTTTTGTGTTGTTGCTTCAATTTGTGAATGTCCACATAAAGTTGTATTTGGATTTGAAGTGTATGTGTTGAAGGATTAAAAAATAGAATAATAGAGATAGTTATGCCTTAATAAGTACATGAAATCATACCTTTTTTTCTTAATGAGATCTAAATCATCTAAGTGGTTATTCTCTTAGAATATATTGAAGAGTTGACTGTAAAGTCATGAAAATTTGTTAAGTCAATTCATATAGTGAATTCTTTCATAAAAATCATGTCCTATCAACAAATTATGAAGAAGCATAAGATCACACCATGATATATCCTTTTTAAGTAATTGTAAGTGCAAAAAGAATCTTACTATATAGTGAAAGTAAAACAAAATTGTGCAAAAACAATCCCAAACCAATTTAGTTCTTTGCCAAGAGATATAATGCTATACCATTGTGAAGATTGGAAATCCAAGACAAATCACCTTTACCTTAATATATTCCTTCAATTCAGAGAAACGACCATACAACTTAAGATTTTAGTTTTGTAGTATTAAAATTCTATTTGAGAGTTTATTTTGGCTCTGGCTTAGTTGAATCAAACTTCATTACATCCCTCATTCACGTGGTATGTATCTCTAAATCAGGAACTACTTGACTATTAACAAATCATAGAACTATTAGAACTCTTACATAGCAAGACGTACAACTTACTCATAATTGTTAATGCAACAAAGAAAGTATCCTTTATAAGAGCCGATAACGTAATATAAAAGTTTTCAAATACCAAAGAGAAGATTAAGAACTTTGGAGGAATTGATTTTATATGACTAGCCACTACTATGTTAAAATTCAAATGTTGTGAATAAAAACATGAAAACTTTAAGAGCCGATGTAGCGCCCCCTTACCGTAGAGTATACACCGGGACGCCCGTAGGTCATACCGATACATACCCTACAATGAGGGTGCACTACGATACAATCACTTCTAATAAACCTCATGGCATCAATATAATAAAGCAGTATGATCACATTCA
>JANPWT010000004.1:30809330-30819572 GCA_024678245.1 Erythroxylum densum
TGAAAAAGCTCAACCTTATGGTGTTTTTAGTGGATTCGATAATCTTAAAAATGTCATATGGCTCCACTTGCCATCTTAAGAAAGAACATAACGAAGAGAGAAGAGAAGGAGAGTTTCAACCAACTACTGTTTTAAATTGAGTTGGTTATATGATACATGAAAAAAATGTTGTCATTAATCAACTTGTAGTTGACATGATTCAATCAACGATGATGACTTGATAGATTCAATGTATTATGCATATTTATGGTTTTTTATTGAATCATCAAGTTATAACATAGGGCAAATGAGAGATTGATAGATTATTTTAATAATTTATAATGACCCATTACCTTTTTGGACTAATTTTAATAGAAGCATATACAATTTCATAGTTATGGGCTAATGGAAATTAGAATCAAAAGTGATTTTAAATCTCTCCCCTCTCTCTTTTTAAACTGATAGCTACAAAAGATAAAGATAAAGTACCAAAAAAAGTATAACATATTATTCTTGAACATCAAAGAATCTGAAAAGAAGAAAGAAAGTGACAAGAGAAATTACACGAAAAAGGGTTTTTAATTATTACACGTAAAAACAAATAAATAGTGATGGATCAAGGTAAGTTTATATTGCCATTATTGTTTATATGTAAAAAGAAACATATGGGTTCATATCATGTAAAATCTTATACCCCAGTGTCCTTGTGTCTATTTCCATCATGTTATAATGTCCTTGCATCTATTTTATTCCTCATGTTTCAAAACTGTGATGCCTATTTCACCTTAAATTTTACAAGGACAAACAATAATTAAATATTTGAATTAACATCATAAGGGAGAAAAGAATTTATTGCCTCAGTGGACCTCCTATTTCTTAACAGTCACAAGGAAAATTGTGTATGAATAAAAGAACCAAGTCTATACTTTCTCCTTAGCCCACGTATAATGGCCTAAATAATTTTTTGATCGAGTCTAATAACTGATTTTAATAATTGAAAGTGGTCCAGGTACCTTTTTTGGACTAATTCTAATAGATGTGGGCCTAATATGATGATTATTAGGCTTAAAAAAGGAAGAATTAATGCATGATGTGTTAAGCTGCACAATATTCCCTAATTCAGAATATATTGCCCCGTGGACCTTTTATTTCTTAACGGTCATAAAGAAAATTGTGAATGAATAAGAACCAAGTCTCCACCCTCTCTTCCTGTAGCTTCAAGAACTTAATCAAGCTATTGGCAAGTGACCATGTATCACGCGTTTAGAATTGTTACCCAGAAAAGGTAGTCTTTAATAATTGGAAACTTCACTGACTTCACATTGAGCCATAATGTACATGGCTAACGTTAAAGGACAAAATTTGCCTGATGTAACCCAAATCATCAAGCCGTTTTCATCCACATGAATGTACACTTTTGTGCAGATCTTACATGTCTTCTATTTCTTGCAGCTGCAAATGATATTAATAGCTTGAAGTACCAGTGAAAAGCCGAAACCAGTTACCAGTGTCTCCAAACTTTTAATCACTGCGTGTATCCTCAAGTTTTGCGTATCTAACTTACTTAAGCTTAGCGTTCAAACCTTGAATTCCCATCAAGAAAAAGATAAAACAGTTTCTATGGTGAAAAACCTTGTAGCAGAAACCCTTTATATTCATAGCAGCTTCAGGTTTACTATTTTCGTCCAAAAAATAATAAAACGTGATTGTGCAAGTGGCTATACTACTATCCATGGAAATGTTTGTAGCTCATACTCATCCTAACTGAGCCGTCACAATTATCGATCGGATAGGTACAGAATGGATGCAGCCATCACATGACCATAGAGATTTGTTGTATCATGTTCAGCGAGTTATCATAACCGTCTCACGTAAGGCTGAATGAACACACATACACCGTGATACAAAAAGTGGAAAAAAAAATTGTATCATGCTCAAGATACATAATTTGGGAGAAATCAGGGTGGTATTACTACAAATCATATCATGATTTGTAACATTTAATCTATAATATTTTCAATATTTCTCTTTAAATGTAAGATAAACGAAGATCAAGTTGGAGTTTGGAGATGAAAGTGTGAAATTAAGTCGGTGAATGAGCTTTTTTAAATATATCAATCGTCTGATCTTTAAAGAAAAGATAAGTCAAATGGTACCCTAAATGATATGATAATTTATAAAGTGATAATCATTCTTAATATATTTAGTATACTCATAAAAGACATCATTATGAACAGTCAATATTGAAATGTGATTATCACAATAGAGGATAATAACTTATGAGTGTGTAAAGTCTGTATCATAAAATAATCAATCTAACCAAAGAAGTTCAGAAGTAGTATTAATAATGGCTTGATATTTAACCTCAATAATAGAGTGAGATATGGCTATTTATTTTTTTAATGAGCCAATAGATTAATAAATTACCAAAAAAAGCAAAAATCAGTGTTAATGTAACACCCACATACCTCCTAATAAGATATACAGACGTCACACAAAACAATACAAAAAAAAACAATCCAAAGCATTTCAAAATCAAACATATATGACATTTCATTAAATGTTATTTTATAAACAGAACATATCACAACATTGAACTTATCATATACATGCTTTTAAATCCAAATCCATCCTGTATTACAGTCATTACAAACCATTTACATCAAAATATAATATATGCCTCATACATTGGTTACAACTCAAAAACAACTCAAATATACATATTTCAAATCAAAACACATCATTAGTTATTGCAGTTGTCTTTGTCCCAGTCTTAAATCTTCTTATCAGAACCTATACGGAGACAAAACTACCGTGCTAAGCATATAACTTAGTAGGAAATAACTAAACAAGATATATAATGGTGACTATTTCTAACAGTCGCCTAACATTCACATGCACTAAATTAGATCATATCAAAAACAATCTTTAGTTGATCCATATAAAAGAGTAAACAAACTATTAAAAGCATTAGAACATATATACTTCATCACAACATATAATATAAGTATCAAAAATAGAACATCTTTACTTCAAAACATAATGTACAAGTGTCAAAACAAGATATATTTGTGTCAGAACATAATAGAACTTGTATCAAATTAGCATATGCCTTATAACAAATTATAACTTATATTGTATCAAATTAGAACTTATATTGTATCAAATCAAAACTTATCTTGTATCAAATCATAATTTATCTTGTATTAGATCAGAACTTACCTCAAAACATAAAACAAATTAGCCTGCTAGTCCTTTCTATAAAAGTAGGTAACGGGATCAGAACAGAAGATACCTATAATTATTATCTCAAAAATAGAAGAGACTTAAGTCTCTGAAACAGAAGACACTGAAGTGTCTAAGATTAGAAGACACCGAAGTGTCTAGTACAGAAGACACCGAAGTGTCTAGATACAGAAGACACCTTAGTGCCTGGTTATAGAAGTAGTTGCGGACCTTTCTAGGCATGTCTATTTACTCATAACTAGGACTTGACAGTTTTAAGACAAAACATTTTACATCTCAAAATCATATGACAGTGAAATAATGCATGAGTATGAATTTAGTTCTTTATGCTCAATTTGAATGCATTCATTCATGCCCGAACAAATTCAATAAGCCTTATGAATGTAAACATTTGTAACAATGCACCGATGATAGCCTTAAATGATTATACGTTATATATATATCCACAAAAATTCTGAATTCATAAACTATCACACCTAATTCACATTACTCATATTCTTTGAACCACATTTGCATTAATAAGTATACTTCATTCCTTTAACAACTCATAAGTTTCAAAATTAGATACTTTGTTACCAAATATCACCTTCCTTAACTTATTACCTTAATTAATAATCCAAACTTATTCAACCTTTAATCAATTAATCTAGTGTCAAACTAGGTTCTTTTTCAACCTTAATTAAGTCCAACTAAAACATTATAAAGTGCCTTAACCTTATATAGTCTAAAAATTACACAAAACCCACCCTTTCTCCTTCCAAAATACTTCCCATGACCCTGGGAAGGAACCATACAATTCCCATGATTGTAGGATGAGTGAATCGAAGGTTCACTCATTATAACCTTCAATTTGCTACCAAATTTTAACTCCTTCATACTCCCTTCAGTATACCGTCACCAAAATCCATCAATTTCACTTCAAATCTACCTTATTCATGCTTCAATCCCTTATCAAATTCATGTCCAAATCTAATTCAAAAATCATTCATTACTCACAAATCATTATAGTACATACATCAAAACTAAAATATAATTTGTCATAAAAGGATCATTTTTCTAGCACTCAATTATCATCATCGTAACATATTTTTTATGCCAATTGAATCATCATAGAACTTGTATTAATACATACTATCAAGTTTAGAATTCCCTTACCTATTTAAATTCAAATTCCAACTCCAAAGAACAAGCTAATGTAACCTTTCCAAGCAATCAGCACATATCCAATATCAAGTTGCAAATCTTAACACCATGAAATCAACATTGAAGGTAACAAGATCTATCTTCCTTAATGTAACATCTTGCAAAGATTCCAAGTGTTGATGGTTCAAATTGAGGCAAAAATCCTAGGAGTTATGAGAGAGTGAGAGTTTCAGTGGTGAGAGATGAAGATGGTGAAGAATGAGCCAAAACATAAATTACTCCAGCAGAAACTTGACATACCCAATGCTAGGTGTCACTAAATTGTAATAACATATGTCACTATGGATGTTCTTCATTTGTCCCATATATGAGCTGCCAAATGTCACCAATATGATGGGCCATTTGTCACTCACTTATTGCTACCACTTGTCAATTTATTAACTATTCCATTTGTCACTTAATTTTCCTTGCTAAGTGTCACTAATTTATAGGCTTAGTCATCTTATTTTTCCATATACCAAATTGTCTTGTCACTTGACATTTTCCTAGTCCAAATGCATATTTTAGTACTTCAATTTACTAATGGTATCAATTAATTCCAAGTTATTAATCATGGTTTGATGGACCATAGATTTAAGAAATATGCAATTCACAATCATATCACAATTTCAACACCTATCACTTTTACTTTCATGGACATGTAACATTTCAACTAAGGTATAACTTAGGGCCTTACAATTCTCTCCCCTTTAAAAGAATTTCATCCTCAAAATTCATACCTGATGAAAATAACTGAGGATACTGAGCTCTCATGGTCGATTATAATTCTCATGTTGCTTCCTCGAGCCTATGATGTTGCCAGAGTACTTTCACCTAAGGTATTTGCTTATTTCTGAATTTTCAAAATTCTATGGCTAGGATAGACACAGGCCCTTCCTTATAAGACAATTCTAGTTGTACTTGAATTTCATGCATAAGAATCATATTGTATCATCAGACTGATAGGTTCTCAACATGGAAACATGAAACACATCATACAACTTGGCCAATTCTTCAGGAGTGCTAGCTGATAAGCTACTGATCTGACTCTC
The DNA here is from genome assembly GCA_024678245.1 of Erythroxylum densum. NCBI lineage: Eukaryota > Viridiplantae > Streptophyta > Magnoliopsida > Malpighiales > Erythroxylaceae > Erythroxylum > Erythroxylum densum. The sequence continues at coordinate 30,814,790 of JANPWT010000004.1, forward strand.
TTAAGAATCTTATAAGGATTGATGTATCGTGGGCTGAGCTTACCTTTTTTCCCAAACCGAAGTTTGTGTTTTCATGGTGACACTTTCAAGAATACCTCATCTCCTACCTGATACTCAGTATCTTTCTTTTTTAGGTCAACGTACTTCTGCCTATCATAGGTGACTTTTAATCTTTGTTAGATAACTTGAATTTTTTCCTTAACATCTTTCACAATATCAGGGCCGATCATCTTATTTTCACTTAATTCAGTTTAACATACCGAATTCCTACACTTCCTACTATATAGAGCTTCATAAGGTGCCATGCCAATGCTATTATGATAACTGTTGTTGTAAGTAAACTCCATCAAAGCAAGATAGTTATTCCAACTTCCCAAGAATTCTAACACACAACCCCGAAGCATATCTTCCAATATTTAAATAACCCGTTTATGATGTCCATCTGTTTGGGGGCAAAAGGCGGTATTGAACTTGACTTGAGTACCCAAACCCTTTTGCAGACTTTTCCGTAATCTTAAAGTAAATTGAGGATCACAACCAGAACTAATACTTTTCCTTCGGACTTTTTCATACTGGACATAGAAGCAGATGCGGAAATCCCAATTATCCTCAGGTGGCCATTTTTGGCCACTACCCGATCAATTATTGATGTAGATAGGGGTGAGCTGATTCTAAAGGTAGGAGAGGAATATGTGTCTTTTATCGTAACAAAGAATGAAAAAAATCCTCTCCAACCTATGACCATCATGAAGGGATCGAATTTTGGTGGGGAAAAAGAGAAAATGATGTTCAAAAGTGTTCCATAGCAAAGAATAAATTTCACAAAAGGAGAAGAAATAATCGGGAAAAGGATGGAGGAAGCATAAGCAACCAGGTGGCATGCGTACATTTTTAGAGATTGACAACCGAGTCACCTCTGAAGAATTTTCTTAAACCACTTTGAGTAATGAAGAGCGTCAAGCTAATGACATTAAAAGAAGCATTGCATGGGAGGCAACCCATGGTTTTTAAATTACCGGTTATTTCCTTGATTTTAGGTAGTTTGAATTCCATAATTAGGTTGTCCTGGCTATAAAGAAATATCGTAGAAAAGTAGGGCATTAATTTTGAAAAAGATGATTAGGAAAGAAAGTGTAATGAGGTGATAGTGCTAAAAAGAAATTAGGAAAGGATCTCGAGGGGTGTGTATAAGGACGAAAGACAAAAAAAATAAAAAATGGTGAAATCAGACCACAATCATGGCTTACTACAAGGCATTATAGGCACGCATTTTTTAGTATTTTTCTTACAAAATTGCCCTCCTCTCACCTATAAATTCAATTCTAACCTCATTTTCTTCCATCACTTTCATTTAGACTCTCTCTCTTTCTAAATATAAGATATTCAATGGCTTTCACTTCCCTCTACCTACACTCGACTCCCTTACTCTCTCAAATTTTGCTCACTCTCATTCCTAATGGGGCCACGGATCAAGCAGACTATTAAGCACTCCCAATCTAAGGGGAAAACTAAAATATCAAACGGTGATAAAAGAGATAGGGCAGTTGATTATGGAGTGCCTTTCTTGATCTTCTCAGATGAGGAAGGTAATCACTTTCATTCCCATCGCACTAAGCATATTAAGTTCCTAAGTACTTCCATTTTGAGACTTTAGAGAGACTAGAAATGAGAAACAAGGTTGAGAATCTAGTTGAGAGAATTCAATGGGGACAGTTTATTCATTTTCAATATCCGGTTTATGAAGAACTAACCCTATAATTCTTTACATCCCTTCAGTTTGAATCTAATAAATCTAAGGAATTGTGGTTTAGGTTACAGGGACAACCTTATGAGCTTAATTATGATGCTTTATATGAAATTTGTGGGTTCCCCGAATTGTTTATAGTGGATCGGCACGATGATTTTTGTGCCACCCCCAACTGGACTGAATTAACGGGGTTAGAGTGCTTTGTCACTAAGAATGCATATAACAACATCAATAGAAGCAACAAATATTTGTTGCTGCACAAATTCATGTGTCAAACTATTTTTGACAAGATGAAAACTAACAACTATTCAACAAAGGAACTTTTCCTCTTACGGTGCATGGACCACAGTATCCCAGTTTACACAACTACCCACATTTTCAATGCAATTATTACTACTCAACGTAAAAGGAGCAATAACATAAGAATGGGTTATTTCGTTTTAGACATTGTCGATTATTACGAAGCTGAGTGCAATGGATTCACGGTTTATCATCCTGAATTTATGAACCATCATCATCTATGACGAGCTGAAATCATGAAGTCTCATAATATGAAACTTTGAGATATTAGTACCGAACAATCAAGCAAGCTCGAGCACTCAACAATAATAAGAAGAGAATTCAACTAGCGAGGGGTCCAAGGAGGAGGATGAAGAAGAAGAACCGAGATGGAAGAAAGTACTTACAACAATATTTGACCAAACCAAAACACTGACAAATACTCTGGTTGAAAACTCTAGGGAAATGAGGAACATGGCAAGGGAACAATGACACCAGATCCAGGACATAAAATTTATTCATAGGTATGTCGAGGCTCAAGGTATGTAATAACTACCTACTCACCATTATCACCTCCATCACCATAAGGTTTTATTTCTAACACTTTTCTTTAAAATTTATTTTTTTCTTTTATGTTACTTTCTTCCTTGTGTGTTTGTTTGTCTCTTTCTCACGTTGAGGACAATGTGCTCTTCAAGTGTGGGGAGGGTTGTGTGTTTTCCTTTAAGTGTGAATTTTGCATATTCTTATGTTAGTGTGTTTAGGTTGCATGTTATGAATTGTGTGAACGTATCAATGGCTTAGATGGAATGAAATCAATTTAAATTTGAACATAATCTATTAGGTTGTGAAGAGTCATTAACTTGCGAGATTAGTGATTTGGGTTCTTTGGATAAAATATGCAAGTTAATTAGGATTCAGTGTTAGTTTATCATCATAAAAGTTGTCATATTCATTCATAATTTTAGGTCTTTCGACTAAGAAGCTTTGCTAGTATTTTTTCATAAAAATGAGTAGCTAAAGCAATAAGGTAGGAATTAATTAATTGGAAAAAAGTGTTTGTAAATTTTAAATAAATAACTATTCCACTTGCCTTCGGGTTATGAATAGAGCTAGTAGCTAGTTGAGAATGTAATGTAATTGAGTAATTGGATCAAAACGTATCACAAATGTGTGCCTTCATATCAAAAGGCTATAATGATGTTCCAACCAATCTTCTTACTAAAAACATGACTTAGTCGAGTAACCATATCGACATTTATTACCAATGTTTGCGTTCGTGTAAAAAGACTAGGTCCATGTCCAAAAAAGTGTGTTTAAAATGATTTATAGTAAAACCTGTCGAACTTGTAAGTAGCTTAACATTTCATGAAAACGTACTTAGGATTAGTTACGAAACTTGATTGACCAAATAATTATTAATGTGTGTGTATAATTGAAAGGGGTTAATAAACTTGGCATTTAAGTTTTGATTAATATGTATATTTAGTCCAGAACTCCTACACGCAGATTTTTCATATTAGTGATTTGGAACAACTTAAATGATTGTGTTTAGAGTTAAATTTATTTCATGAAGTTGAAACCATTGTCTCATTATTGCATTATGTGCTTTGTGATTTTTTATGATTTAAATGTCTAACATTAAGTCTTTGAAAGACTCAAAGCTAATGATTTAAAGATGTGATGCTTAGCTGAAGCATATATTATCCATTTAGTTTAGAACTAAATTGAGTAATAAAGTGTTATGAGATATCCAAAAGGTTGGATATATTCTTACAGACCCATTGAACAAATTGTTTGATTCAATGTATGCTTATAGGAGAACCGTTCTCAAGATAAGTAGTGGGAGTGAGAAGGAATTTGAAAGGTTTAAATCTCATGACTATACATCTAATTGAATCTAATGCTGTTAATGACACATTTGATGTATAGTTAAAAAGCCATAAGATATTGAAAGACTCACTTTCATGATGAATTCAAAGAGTTTGTTTTGGAAATAATTGTGCATTTATCACTTCTACAAAAAGGTTAGTGGGAGTATAGTTGTTTTTTTAGTGGGAGTATATGGAGACATTGCTCACAGAGAACAACAATTCTAATTTTCAATTGTTGAACATATAATTTTCCAAGAACAACTCTTATTGGATATGGAAAGGTAACAACTTAATTCTAGAAATTAGATCTATAGAGATAGATTGGATATTGATAACTTATTCTAAGTTCAAGTGCATAGATAATGTACTAAAGATGTTTAATATTTAAGATATCAGATACTTGTGGAGTATCAAATATATCCATTACTCTATGTGTGAGTTGATATTAGAGTTCAAGATGATAAGGATATAACTTTAGAAAAATCATAATTAAGGTTTATTTACTTAGAACAATATCATTTAGGATTGGAAAGGTTCCAATATAGCAATGATTGTTAATTGAGTCATAATACAATTTTCAATTAAAGGAAGTGATTGATTCAATCAACAAGTTTTTTTAATGAACTTGATAGAGTTTCTTTGCATTGTTCAAGACAGTAATGTACTACAGAATATTAGAGCCATTGGATATGCATAAGGAGCTAATGTCTCATCAACGATCCAAGAATGTGTTTAGGCAAATGTTCTTAATTATAACGATAATTAAGATGGGAGTTGTAAGACTTAAGCAAATGCTCATTATAGACAATCATGTAGAATTCTCTCATTAAGCCAGTAGTAGAACAATCGTCATATGTTGATATGGTATAAGATACTTAAACGA
>JANPWT010000004.1:30874789-30889984 GCA_024678245.1 Erythroxylum densum
ATCATTAATGTCATGCATTAATTTACATTTATTTGCTTATATACATAAAGATAAATATGGAACCCACCTTTTAGACTTGATAATTCCTTGATTTCCTTGCTAAAATTCTTGCTCTTCTTCTCTTCCTTCTCTCTCTTCATTAAAAACCAATAACCCAAGTCACTTAACACAAATTGGAAAATCATACAACACCATTCATGAAATTAATCCTAGATTCACTATACCCATTCCATTTCTAAGCTTTTCAACCAAAAACCTAACTAAAAACTAAACTTTAAACTCATGGCTTACCTTGAATCTCTACTTAACCAAGTGATTTCTTGGTTCCAAATGAAGCTTAGCTCTTCCTCAAGCCTTTCTTCTTGAACTTTCTTCCAAAAACCCACTTGATCTCTTAGAAAAATCAAACCCTAGGAAGCTTTCTTCTTCTTTTCTCCTCTTCTCCTTTTCTCTCCACCGAAAATCCTCTCCCTTTCTCCAAATTTCGAAAATCTCTTCTTCTTTCCCTACTACTTACTTCTTTCTTCTCCTTTTATACTTCTTAACTAAGCTACTTAAGCCCATAAGGCCCAAGCCTAACTCCCTTCTTCCTCCTTCCTTCTCATTTCCTCTTCAAACTTACTACTTAAGCCCATTCATCTTCTAAGCCCAACCTATTCTCTTCTTCTTCTTATTTCCTACATCTTCCTTTAACTTACTCAAGCCCATCTTATTTTTAAGCCCACTTATCTTCACTTAATTCCTTCTTCTTCTTTTACTTCCCTACTACTACTTGCTTAGGCCCATTAAATTTCTTTCAAGCCCATTTCATTCTCTTCTTTCTTATTTCATTTTGGCCCATTTCATTTCTTGTTCTTTATTCATTTCATTTGGGCCCAAGGCCCAACTAGCTCATTTAATTTCATTAATTCTTCACCTAACTCTTTAGTGCTATCATACACTAATTAATGACAACTTAATTTGATGCTAACATAACTTACTTAATTTAATCTAATCATGCTTGATTTTTCATAAAAAAAATTCTGGGGGTAACACTCAAAGATTTTTTTTTGGGTAAAGAACAAATACAACGAATACCTACCTAAGTAAATCATATATAAATCATCTAAACGTTAATAAAAAGAGCGAAGCATATTGAACATAACTAATAAAATAACATATTAGAATCAAATAATATCATAAATAGAATTTAAAAAAGCATTTGTTGTAGGTGTGAAGGTAAATAATTATAAATGCCTAATTGGGAGATGTTTTACTCTTTCATACCTATGGTGAATCCCAAAAGTGGAATTACAATATGTTTTTATCAAGATATGGGGAGTATATGGAGTGCATTGGGGAGATCATCTTTAGCATATAATAATGTAAGATATGCATTTTTTACCCATAATTTGAAGGGATGCTAAAGAATTTACAAAATGATGTGACAAGTGTTAAAGGTATTTTAATTTGTATCATTCGCCTATGATCGATTATATAGAAGTATCTAGTTTGATCACTTTTACCCAAAGGGAAATGGAGGTCTATTTACCATTTTTGTCCAACATAAGGCAACTTAAATTCTTTTTAATGTGGGTTGATTTTTTTTAAAGCTAGGTAGAAGAAGATCCATTAAGAAATGTGACATAAAAGACATCGGGAAGCTTTTTAAAGAAAAATATCAAATGAAAATATTACACTCCTTTAGTAATTTTTATGTATAATAATACCTAATTTGAAAAAATAGAATGTGGAAAATTTTCCAACAACAAACATTACTTTGCAACCGTAGCATATCCATAGTCCAATAGATTGGTTGAAGTCACAAATATAATTATATTGCATGTTTTCAAGGCTAAAGTTGAGAATGTTAAAGGTGTATGGGCCGATGAGATGTATGATATGTTATAGGCATATGAATAATCCCAATAATGCCTACTAATAGAAGATCATGTAACATCACATTTAGTTTCTCTATAAAGTTGAAGTTACCAAGCCTAAGGATGTATGTCTATCAACAAGAGGGAGACAATAAGCATTTATGTTTAATTTGTTATAATTAAAAAAACACAAGAACATTTCATGCATATAAAAAATGAAGCATACTAAGAAAAGCCAAACAACTAAATTCTTAGAAGACAAGACACCAAAATCTTCAAAAGGGTGAAATTTTTTTAAGGAAATTAAAATTTCAAAAGGATGTAATTCATAAAGAAAACTCATCTAAGGAAATATTTCCATTATACAAAATTTTAAGTTTATTTACTTGTTTAAATACACATTTTTTAATAAAATGTTAAATATTTGATCTCCAAGTAAATTAAACCTCAAACTTCAAAACCTACATGTTGAAAAGTCTTAAGAAACACATCCTTAGTTCCTTTGTTCAAAATTGAAAACCTATAGGTAAAATAAGTCTTAAGCCTATGATAAACCTCCTCTAACTACCCAGATCAAAAATAAAAACCTATATGCCAAAAGTTTCAAGTCTAGAAGAAGCCTTTTCAACTCCCAAACTTAAAAAGAGTAGTAGGAGATAAAGTATCCCCTGAAGAGATATGAATAACTTCATCAAAATTGGAAAAGACAAGATAAAGCAAGACTTTATAGGCCTTTCAAATTCATTTTTTTAATTTATTAAAATTTGATAAGATAGCAAGACTCTGTAGATATTCAAATTCATTTACTTGAATTCATTAAAATTTCATAACGTGAGATCAGGAAAAATTTTATAAGCATGTTAAATTTATTTATTCAAAATTTATTAACATTTGATAAGGTGAGATAGACCAAGACCTTACAAACATATTAAATTTATCTATTTAAACTAGTTAAATTTTGATAAGGTGAGTCAACAAGACTTTTTAGACCTTAAAAATTCGTTTATTTAAAATTATTACATTTTTACAAGAAAAGATAGAGTGCAACTTTACAAACATGTCGAATTTATTGCCATAACTGTATTAAAATATAAAAAGGTGAGATAGAGTGAGCCTATGTGAAATTATTTTACTTAAATTCATTTAAATTTGATGATGTAAGATAGAGCAATACGCCACATGTCTATCAAATTCATTTACTTAATTTTATTAAAATTTAATGAGGTAAGATAGAACAAGCCTCTAAATTGCTTTCAAATTTGTTTACTTAAATTAACTAAAATCTAATAAGTTGAGATAGAGTGAGATCTTAGGAGCTTATCAAATTTATTGATAAAAATTAATTAAATTTTAATAAAGCAATTGACTTATATTTATTAAAATTTGATGCAAGCCAAACCTGGACATTGACCCAATGTGAAAGGGGAGTCACCACAAAACTTGCAGGGAGACTCCTCCTTTGAATAGAGAAAGAGGTCATGTCATCATGCTTTATAAGTCTATTAAATTTATTTACCTAAATTCATTAAAATTTGACAATGTATAGCTCAAGATTCTATCGAACTATTAAGTTTATCTATTTAATTTTTTTAAAATTGGTCAAAGTGAGAGAATTAGACTTTATAGGCCTATTAAATTTTTGTTGTTAAGCTTCTTCCAAAATTTTCAAGACAAGAGAGTTAAATGCAATAAACATCAAATTTTATAATCCATCATATCTAAGAAACATTCACCAAATTAACGAAAAATAAATTTCATAAAAATAAAGGGATAAATGTGCCTAAATTATATATGCGACTTCATCCATGCAAATAAAAAGAGGGATAGTGTAAGGAAGATAAGGATAGGTCTTATATGGTGATTAGGATGCTATTAAAAGTAGCAAGATTGGTACGAGTAGGGTTAGGGGATTCATTGCCTAAGGGATTGATGATCTCCTTGTTATTAATCTTACAAAGCTCCTCAGGTTCCTTAGCCTAGGTTTACACAAGCTCAATAAAATCATCATCAATGTCTAAATTAGTAAAAGATAAGTCTGATACTTCTTCTATATACACTTTTTATAAGCCTCGAATCCTACCATCATAATATTGATCAAATTAGTTATAATTCTAGACAAACTTAAAATTGCGATAGCAATGAATGATTTTAGACTTGAAGTCATATCCTTTTATTTATCTCCATTAGTCCTTGAGCATGCCCCTCAAGCATACAACCTTGTCCATCAACATTGAATTCTTATTTTTAAGCTTATTGAGATACTTGAAATACTCCCTAATAGTCACATGTTTCTTACTAAAAAGGCCTCATAATATTTGAATACCTTTAGGGTTAGTGCTTTTAACCTTTTCCTTTTCCTTTGCACGACTATCTAACTCTTTATAAACCTTATAATAGACTATTATTACAAAGTAAAACCAAAAATCAAAAATCAAAAATCAAAAACCAAAAATTTAATCATAAAAGGAAAAGAAATTAAATCAACCAAATAGACTTACCTTACATAAGTGCATCTCAGTAACGGTGTAGATGGAGTCCATATTTATGTTCTTTAAGCTTTCTATATCCCTTAAGATCATCATCCCTAAAACCATTTCTAATCCCATCTTATCCTTCTTGAAGACAATATCACTTTTATTAACAATGAATTGAGGAAAAAAAAAGTGGTCATCATTTTCATTAGCTTATGAGACACAAGGAGGGTAACAAAGTTTTCCATGGTAGGAGGGAAGTAAATGAAGAAGATAAGGACATATGGGTAGAAGCTACTAAGGATGTAGGTGATGTGATGTATCCAAAACAAAATAATACTAATGATCATTAGGAAAGTGTGTTTATTATTATTATTATAGTATAGTCTATTAAATAAGAGTGTTGATCCCATGAGAAATACAAGTAATGATATTAATAATCACTTTTATTATTTAATCTAATAAAATGAATGATTGAATTAAAAGAAAAGATAGACAAAATTAAATTTACTAATGTAAGAAAACTTAGATCTTTCATCAAATCAAAGAATCAATCCAACATAGGTTCATCCCATTTTGATCTATCCTAATTTATTTCATTCTAAGATGAATAAATCTAAGAAGAATCAAGAAAGAAAAATAAAATATATGAGGTCATTCTCATGGATTCTTAAAGTCTTTAAGTTCCTTAGTTGAATCTTAATAAGATCCCTTCTTTCTTCCAAAGTTGCTTCTTTTATATTAAGACATTTTAATTTAGCTCTTTATGACTATTCTTTGATCTCTTGTGTCTCTTTATCCTTTTATACATAAAATCTTAAAATTTTTATTTACAAAATAGGTCCATATTGTACTTATATTAGCTTAGTAATTTCCTAAATCATGTATTTAATGGTTTATTTTAATAACACGGGTCTAAAGAACATAAACATAGGTCTATATTTAGATTATATTTATCGATGTGAAATAAAGTAAACTAAAGTTTAATTAGGTTGAAGATGAGTCTATATTGTCCTATATTATTAGAACATAGGTGTATATTTAACTTTTGTTTCCATAAAATTGTGCCAAAACTTTTCTAACTTAGCTCTAACTTATTTAAATCTATTTCTTATTCATTAAAAAGCTAAAAAAGGGCCTATAAATAAAATATAAGTTTTAATAAGTACCAAATATAATAAAACCCATATAACAACAAGTAAAATGCTTTCAAAATTATACCAAGAACATAACCTAATTGGTAGTTATTAGCAGATTTAATGAAAGTGACCTCATCACTATAGGTCACTTTCTATTTCTTCTTCTCTTTAAGAATGAACTTGGTAGGCCTTTCTCCTTGATTTTCTTTATCCTAGTGAGCATCTGATTCATGCCTATGGATGTAAAAATAATAGGGCTAGTAAAAATTCAATGCAAAATAAGGAGAATAAAATAAGACGAAAGAAACTTAAAAAGATGCTTCTTTCTACAAGATACCCCTGATTGGATTAAACTTGCTTAACAAAATTGTATCTGTCAAGGAAAAAAGGGATAAGTTAGGTTTACTAGCTTTTGAGTAAGGAACTGTATAGTTATGTTATTTGATTTGCACTAGGAGAACTTTCCACCTTGTTCTCTCCATTCAATACTAAAGTTCCACAAACTTGTCTCATTTGTTAGTAAAATGAACTTGTCCTTTTAATCATGTAACCCATTAGGAATCATCAATAACCAAGATCTACTTCTAATACTTAAGTTGTATCATTCACTTTTGGTCCCAATATGCATACAATGATCAATAAACCTGAAAAAATTAAGGTTAGAACCTTCTTTATAATATTAAATGAAAATACAAATCCATTAAAAAGACTCCAAGCATAAGAGTGAAGTTAGCTTGGTTTTAAACCTATCAAGTTAAGGATTTGACGAATGGTTGAGTGTCTTTGAAATTAAAGCCTATATTTGAAAGCAACATAGTAAAAAACCCACCTTTCTAGGCATGAGGTAACATATATGTCTATCATCTTTGGGATACCTAAGTTTTATATCCTTACGAATGTTAAAATTTTCTTCAACTTCTCAAATTTTTCTTCTTGAATTTTTTTACTTTCAGTGACACTTCAAAGTTTTCGTTAAATTCCCCATGTAAGGATTCTAAGGAAACTTTTCTTAAACAAAGTCTCTTCCTATAGTTGAAATTTTTAGGTTCATATAATATCCTAAATAGATGCCCAACTATTATAAGAGATGGTGAATGTGTATCAATAGGCTTGTAAGACTTAAGGCTGCTATTTTACATTTAGATGCAATTAAGTACACATCATTAAATGCATTGGAAGTTAACTCATTATCTGAACTAATCTTACTCTCCATATTGTAAAAAAATAAAAGGAGAAAGAGATTTTGATCTTACTTTTAAGAATGCAACAATTTTGTTAAAAACACCATAACATTTTTACTTCTCTCATAAGCAGGTAGACAAAAGAAACATGGATACGTTAATCTCAAATAAACATACTAAAACTTTGAAAAATGATGAATGTAAGCTAAAGTTTTTCGTAATGGGCCTTATATAAAGGGAATTGATAGTAAAGGTTAATCAAAATTAAAAATTAAGATTAGGAGACATTTCACATCTTTAAGGGTAATAAAATCATCACTACATAATGAGTGAAAATTAGATTTAACATGAATTCTCCAAGGAAGTTTTGATATATATTTCTTATCCTATTCGAAATAGAATTGAAATGCATAAAAATCTTGATGATATTTAAAGGTTTGCTTTGTTGATATGAAAGATTTTTTTTAATTAAAATTTTCATGAGAAATTAAAAAATGTACAAAGGAGTTTAATTTATAGCAAAACACCAACATAACCACATGTAGAAACCTTAAACACACATAGAATTTTACCATAATTCTACTTCCTAAAAAGACAAGTCATTATTATTATGACTTAACTGTACAACATTTTTTAATGTATACATGTTATCTTGGACATGTATCAGCCTTCACTTGGTTTGTACTTACTACTATTCATCAACTTCTTTAAGGGACAAAGCTCTAAGAAAGTTACTTCCTAGTCCTCTGAGGAAGTTCTAACGATGCAATCTCTTATTACACCCTCATAAAACTGGTATCGAATTTCCTTGTTGGCTAAAATTTCTTTTTATCATGGTTTCACTTTTTGCATTTTGCATATTGACTATCTACATGGTATTTAGTTAAGGTCCCTCTTAGCTATTCATCTATGTTTGTCTTCTCTTTAACAACTTTAAACAAGCTAAAAGAGTGGTTTTTTTTTTGTTTATAAAGACTCTATATGTGTTTCCTTACCTTACCTTTTATATAGTTTCAGTTTTAGTATGCATGAGAACCATATATTACAGTCTAGAATTTGAATATCTTTTTATCTGGTGCTTATAGATGATGCTAGCTATCATAGGCTCTTACTATCTTAATGTTATAAATCTTGACTTCCTTTTTTAGAATAAGTTGTTCCCTTATCCTAAAGGTAGTCATCCCTTTTACCACTTCCATCGAGTTGTCATTTCTTTAAAGCACCTATTATTCCTTTCCATCTACAACTCTTGCAAACATATTCCAAGACTAATCATATACACTACCTTATTACTTCTAGAGTTGCACCTATCATCTTGTAAGAGTTTAATTATACCCAAGAGATTGTTAGTTATGTATTATTATAGGCAGAGTCCTTTGGCATGATTCCATATTCCAAATGAATACTTACATTCAAAGAAAATGTGAGCAATTGATTCCAAGTAGATTCATAAAGGTTAGTCTATCTAAAGTACGAAGTCTGTTCTTCATTGCCATCTATAGAAAGAAGAAGGTTCTTGGCATGAGGCATCCATTCTATATTAGCTTAGTCCATCTAATCTTAGGTTCTTTAGTCCATATCCATTCCCTTTATGCCTTATTACTAAACTTCCCACTAACATATTATTTCATTTATAGTGACTCATTTAGTTAGTCTTTTGGGGGTATTAAGCGAGTCATTGTTCCATTCCTCTCAAGTAATTATCCCACTTACTATCATTTACCCATCTGCACACACTAACCTTATTAGGGATATTTATCAAAGCCTAAATTACCATTTGATTCTTTATTAGGGGTCTTTCCATTTCTTAATTGTCAAACTATAGTATGGCTATTTCCCTATCTGCCACTATCAAACTAATATTTTGTTTAATAGATTCCTTTAGTAAAAGCAATTGATTTAAGTAGGAAGCTTCACCCCTTCAAGAAGTAGAGTCTTTATATACTAAGACCCTCCATATTCTCTTCCCTAGCAATACTTTATTGCTTATATTAATTAGGGTTATACTTAAACCCCTTTTATCAATTAGTTTACACAATTCCCTCCAACTAACATTGACTTTAAATCATCCCCTATTATTTCTTCCCTACAAAAATCTCGTCATGATCCTCTCCAAAGTTTTAACTAATTTTTTAGAAAGGAAAATGTGTGAACTCCAATAAATATGTATTGATTTCTAAATAGTTTTTATCAATTGTACTATGCTTCCATATGAAAAAGCTCTATTACCTCTTTTGGATCTTCCCTAAATGTGGAAGAAATTCATATAAATGCAATCTTCTTGTGGTAAGAGGAAGGCCTAAACAAATGACGGAGGGCTACTTGATTTTCAAAGTTCTGAGAAGTGTTACCATCGTAAAACAACGTTTCAACATACCTATTATTAGTTTTTCTTTTTAGTAAAGTTTAAAAAGAATAAACCTGGAGATAATAATACACTCATAACATGTGTATGAGATGAGCTCGATTCATTTAGCCAACTCCAATTTATTTATTTAAGCTTGATGACTTATAGCTCCTTTGTATGGATCTCTTTTCTAGGCCTACCGTTATCTAGGCTATTTAAATGCCTCATAGATGCTTAAAAAATAAGATTCAATTTATTCATAAGGATGAAATCAAGTAAGATATAACTTATTTAAATGTAAAAATAGAGTCGCAACCACAGATTAATCAAGCTTCTTATAAAGATGGATTCAGGTATACCTAGATAGTTAGAACCTAACTCTAATCGTTAAAGATTAATTAAAAACAAGACAAAAAGACACACCCCAAGGTAAGTACACATTGCAATCATTAATTCACTTGAGGAATTCTTTTGCATACTTAACACCATTTGCTTTTACTAACTTGAGTGTCAAAATGTCTTCATCTGGAGCAACCTACGCACTCTAACTATTTATTTGTGTAAGCTTGCGAACTTTGAGAGCAATGCAATGTGCCTACCTCAATTTCAATTTACGTATGAGATATTTATTAAAATAATAGTAATCGGTATATATTCTATCAATTAATATCAACAAATTAAAATTTTATACAAAAAATTCCCAAATTATCTACAAACATGGTTTAATTGTTTTGAATATGATCTATTACCACTCAAGGAATTGTATGTACTATTCTCATTTTATTTAAAATAGTTTATGTATCATTCTAACAAATTTTTAAGTTTGTTAATAACTAATATAACATGTACAATTTAGGATATTTTGAACGATTATCTCTTAATATTTAGTAATATATCTTTTAATTTCAGGAAAATTCGTTGCCACAACTCTTTAAATACATAATAATTAAACCACAAGGTACACAAAATAAAATATTAACTCAAGTGTAACTATATCAAGATTCTACTACTAACCATTCGTAAATCAATATATGCAATTCATAATGGTGCAATGAGATGTATTTGACTCAAAATATATACATATTTCGAATGGTATTTTAAAACTACTTCAAAATGGGAAGGAGTAGTTTTTAGTTATCTATCTCAATATTTTGTTCCGCGTTTCATTTGTACTTTGACATTAAAATATACAACAGTGTAATAACTTTTCGTAATTCCGGATTCATAATTTTCAAGATGCAGTCTTGAGGGAAGGGAATGGAAGGGAAAAGGAATGTTATCTCTCTGTTTTAGGATTAAAAGTTCGATTCATATTCCTGTATCGTTTATATATTGTTGGTAATTGGCTAAAGTGATTTTATCCGTACATTTAGCAGGAATATTAGCAGATCTGTTGCGGTGAATTTATGCGAAGGATCCCATTATATAATTCAGTAACAGTCACAGATGCCCGTAACATTATTCGCCATTTCTTCTTATTTTCAAATCTACAACACTTGGAGAACAATTCTGTCCGATGCTTAAAGGGTTTTTTTTTTTTCCTGTTCTTTTCTTTGTTCTCAAAGATTTTTGTTTGGGATCCTTCAAACTTACCAGAAGACAGTTGATTCTTTTTCTACAGAAGAAGACAACATTCAGCTGTACTTGTCTGTTTATTTTTAATGGATTTTATTTATTTGGTTATTTTTGCTTAGGTTATGTCAATAGATCATTGTTCATTCCTATCCACTTAAAAGGCTTACACAGTTTCATTGTGGGTATATATATTCATTTCTTACTCATGAAGTCTTTTGGAATATCAGAAAGATTTTTTTTTCAGGCATTTGAATTCAATAAGTTTGTTTATCTGCATCTTTGCTTTTCTTTTTGCTGCCAGATTTCTGCGTGTATCTTGCGCGGATTTCACTGCTTATATAATTCACAGTAGTATGTATTCTGATACACTTTTTGATGCTAACCAAGAAATCTAAACAAAGTTTCTCTCTGCTAGATTTTCCTGTTGACCTATATTTTCATTTGTAAATGAACACGTCGAGAATTGATTTCCAAGAACGAGTTCAACCAAATCATGGGCTGATTGGTGAGTTCAGCAATCTTTCCTCCCAATATTATGATCACCATCTCGGGATGAACATGGTAAATTGTGTTCAGTCGCATGACTTGGAGGCAGGCACAGAACAGAAAAACCTGAGGCCTCATAAACCATCTACCAGCATAATGAGCAGGTTCGACTCACCAGCCTCAGCTTTTTATGCAACAGAACGATACATGGGCTTCCTGGACTACGATGATCATGTTGACAGTCCTCTGTCTTCTCAGTACTCCACGTCCTATGTTTCATCAATCCCTGCACATAACTCTGTCAAGGAAAATTATTCTATTGAAACAGAAGAAACGACGAACAATAACCTTGAACCAAGAAACACCTTACAGTCAGTTGTAAAAGTTCAATTTCCTGGGTATGATCACCGCCATAAGTTTTACGGCAAGTCCTTTAAAAGTCAGTCCGGCAGTGCTTTGTCTAACAAGCATGAGCTCGACAAGTCGATTACTCTTGATCCTGCCTCTTCTGGGAGTCACTTTTCAGTTCCCTCCCAGGGAATTCAAGAGCACAGAGTATGAACATCAAATTTTACGTTTTACTGTTGCATTTTTATCAGCAATCCAATTGGACAACGGCGACTTGCTTTCTCACAGGTTAGACATGTTCTTCCGTGCGATTCTTCATTTGCACAGCTGAACTTCTCTTCCATACAAGAGAAGCTGCCTTCAAGGGTTTCTTCCGAAGGTGTTTCTGTATGTTCTGGCAACCGGGTGCCAACTGGAGTGGTGCTTCCCAATAAAACAAGAATAAGATGGACTCAAGATCTTCATGAGAAGTTTGTAGAGTGTGTAAATCGCCTTGGAGGTGCTGATAGTAAGTAACCTATACATAAGCTCTTAGTCAACTAACAAGTAAAGTTATCATCTGGTTATGAGCAAATTGATTGCATGATTTGTAGAAGCAACACCGAAGGCTATACTGAAGCTGATGGACTCAGGTGGTTTGACTATCTTTCATGTGAAAAGCCATCTGCAGGTAATAACTCACTTTGCAATAGCTACGTTATTCTAGGCCACCATTTCAGATTTTTGTTACAATGCTCTGAACTGTCGCTTCTCTGACCCTGCAGAAATATAGAACTGCAAAATACATGCCATATTCTGCTGATGGTAAGCCCTTGTTCTAGTTAATATTCTGCAGAAATATAGAACTGTCGCTTCTCCATTGTTTAGTTAGGTTTCTATATAAGCAATGTGGCACTATTACTCTTATGTTAAGCTAACTATTAGAATATTTCTATATGAAATGGTTAAATATTTGATGTTTTTCCAGATCCTCTTTGCTGAAGATCTGCACGCTTTTGAATCAATGGAGAGAGGTTATTCTACTTAAATTGTTGGATGATTCTGAACCAAATGAAATTATTATTGCAGGGAGGGCAGAGAAAAGAAATAGCACATGCGAAATGCAGCACCTCGATGTCAGAAGGTAAACTAGTTTTCTTCTAGATTATCAATACATCTTTCTGGTTTCTTTAGCATGGACAAACATTTGACTCTGGAACGTTTCTACTGTTAATGATACCTCTTGCAGCAGCACACACATCAGAGAAGCACTGCAATTGCAACTAGATGTCCAGAGACGCCTACACGAGCAGTTGGAGGTATTTCAATGGAGTTTCCTGTTAAGTGAATGTTGTTTGACTCATTTTTTATTATTCTTCAGAATTGAATTCGTCTGCGTTAAAGTTTGCTTGCGAGTTGGGCCTGGTTCTTATGCTTATTAAACCATGAACAAAAAATTCTTTATTCTTTGCCCGTAGCAATTACTTAGTTCGTTGACTAGCCAATACCCATTTTTAAGAATCTTTGGCTCGTCTTTTCATGATTTAAGTGAAGATTTGTAAAAGCAGAGAGAAGATTAACATAAAAATTCCTGACATTTTTTAACTTACCTTGTTTGCAATGTTTGTGCTAGATTCAAAGAAATCTACAACTACGGATTGAAGAACAAGGCAGACAACTCAAGATGATGTTTGATGAGCAACAGAAAACAAAATATAGCCTTTTGAATAATTAAAACTTGGGCTTTTAGTCCCAATACGAGCCAGAATTCGGCCTTGAAGAAGTTGACATTTCCACTTCTAGGACAGGAAGTCCTAACAATACCCACTCCTATTTAAGATCAGTTAGGGCTTCAAGAAATTCCGAGGTCGCAGGATTCCCACATAATTTATCTCCATAATTACTTTAAGAATTATACAAGTTGACAGTTAAGTTAATTTATCTTCAGTCAATTATGTTATTCATTCTTAAGACTTTCTGTATAAATACCCTTAAATATGATGAAATGAAATAGTTTTTTTCCTTTCTCAATTCAGTTTTTTTATCATGATATCAGAGCTTATCTCTTCCGCTTCTCTAGCATTTCTGGAATCTTTCTAAGATTTCCAATTTTTTTTGTTTTTCTTTGCAACCAAACAAAAACTTTATAGTTTCTTTATAGTTTTTACTTCTTGCGTTCTTTGAACCTTGCTGTTGTGGCTAATTTCAATGCCTAGACAGCTAATAATCATACTTCTGATTCAACATCAAAATCAAAAGTTAATCTCTCCAGTCCTTATTATCTTCACGTAAATGAGAATCCAACTCTTGTTCTTGTTTCTTTGGTTTTAACTGGACCGAATTATCATTAATGGCAAAGAGCCATGAAAATCTCACTGCTATCCAAGAATAAATTTAGCTTTGTACATGGATCAATTCTGCAACCACTGTGTCGTGATCCGTTGTTTGTTCCTTAGGAAAGATGCAACAATTATTTGGTAATCTCTTGGCTTATCCATTATGTTTCACCTATAATTTGGTTGGATTCTGCCTATAAGATCTAGAATGATCTCAAAGCTAGGTTTGCTCAAAGCAACTCTTTTTGTATTGTTATCTTCAACTTGAAATTTATACCTGTCAACAAGGTGTTCTTTATGTGTATGAATACTTCACTAAGCTCAAAATCTTGTGGGATGAATTGTAAATCTTGTGTCCTCTCCTATCTTGTTCTTGTACTTCTCAGTACTCATGTGGTCTGTCCAAGAACATTAGGAACTTTCATGAGAATGATCAGGTCATGGTTTTCATTAAGGAACTAAATGAAACCATTCGACTGTGAAATCACAAATATTGTTGATTGATCCTTTGCAATAAGGCATTCTCTTTGGTTATTCAACAAGAATGACCTTTGGTTTCTGACATCAATGATTTAGCTATTAAAGGTGATAATGCTTCTGCACCAAGAAAGTACTTTAATATTTCCACAACACCAATTTGCATCCATTGTGGAAAGGAAGCTCATACTATTGACAGATGCTATAAGAAGCATGGATATCCTACCATCATGAAGAATTCCAGGAAACTTTCCAATCGAGTAAATGCTAATGCTGTTGATATCGATGATACTACTACTCAATCTGTTGATTATCATTCTTCTAAAAATATAGAGGATCAAGTTTCTAATTTTCAGTTTACTAAGGATCAGTATGATCAACTGTTATAGTTGCTTCAAGGTCTTTCCTCTACCTCTCATAATGTTAATTCGGTGACTTTGTCGAATCCTATTCATACAAAGTCTACTTCAAGTTTGATTCCTTCAAATGGTGAGATAGTTTCCTACATTTC
This sequence comes from Erythroxylum densum, assembly GCA_024678245.1. Classification (NCBI taxonomy): domain Eukaryota; kingdom Viridiplantae; phylum Streptophyta; class Magnoliopsida; order Malpighiales; family Erythroxylaceae; genus Erythroxylum; species Erythroxylum densum. The sequence goes on from JANPWT010000004.1 coordinate 30,889,499, forward strand.
TTTAAATATTTCTACCATCAATAATTCCCATTGCAGTGTATGGATTGTTGATATTGGTGCTACAGATCATATCGCATGTTGTTTAGCATTTTTCCACTCTTATAAACTAGTTCACAATGTTTATGTAAATTTTCCTAACAAGTGCAGGGTTCGAGTCACTCACATTGGCACTGTTTATTTGAATAACTCTCTGAAACTTTTCAATGTTTTATTCATGCCTGAGTTTACTTTCAATCTTATATCCATTAGTAAATTAGCTCATGATCTCTCTTGTTGCTAAATTGTCTCATCTTCTCATTGTATAATTTAAAGAATCCAACCATGGAAGTGTAGGAAAATCCCGGGGTGTTCATCACATTAACACAGTGCGAAATTTAAAATTTTGAGTCCCAGGACATTCCCGAAAGCTAGGATCCAAGTGTATGTACAAACAATCAAACCATAACGACCAAAGGAGACCGTCTCTAACGGTATCCACGCAGAGGT
>JANPWT010000004.1:31049199-31071957 GCA_024678245.1 Erythroxylum densum
GGTTAAGAAAGGTTTTACTTGATTTGAATTTCAAGATGGAGAAGGCTATTGAAATTTTTTGTCACAACAAATTTGCTGTGGCTATGGTGAAAAATTCTGTTGTTAATGGAAAAACCAAGCATATCAAGATCAAATATCATTCCATTCGAGAAGTTGAGAAGGAAAACCAAGTGAAGTTGCTGCATTGCTCATCAGAGAAACAAGTTGCTGACATTTTTACCAAGAATCTGCAGAAACTTCGATTTGAGTTTCTTAGGGAGAAGCTTGGAGTTTTCAATAGCACTTGCATCAACGAGGAGTGTTAGAATGTAACTTGATTTAGTGCTATTGAAAAGTTTAAGTTGTATTGTAATGTAGTAGGTATAGATTACTTATATTAGGAGTAATTCACCATGTTTTGTCAAGTCCAAGCATCATTGTGTTTTTTGAATTTGAAGCTAATGTATTCAGCATACTCAACCTATATAAGTTCTTAATGCAATGAAAGAAGTAGTTCTCTTTTGTTTCAATTCATCTTCTCATTCAACTTTACATGTTCTGTATACACTCTGCTGCAAAAGTTTGCAAAGTTTCTTGGTCATTTTTAGAGAACTCTGTGGAAGTAATTTGACTCTTCCTTGAATTTCAGTAGTATAGCATACCCTTAGACGGATGGGCAAGTTGAGCCAGTGAGTCGAATGTTGGAAAATTTAATTTGGTGTAATTGTGACGATCATCCGAAGCAGTAGGATTTCACTCTCGTGCAAGCGGAGTTTGCTTATAATAATGATGTTCATAGTGCTACAAGGAAGACTCCTTTTTCTATTGTTTACATGAAAGCTCCACAATATGCTTTAAATCTTGTCAGACTACCAAAGGTTCCTGGTCTTAATGTTGCTGCTGCAGACTTGGCTGCTCAAGTTCACAATGTGCACAATGAAGTCAAACATAAGTTGGAGGAAGTCAATGCTAGATATAAGCGAGGTGCTAACAGACATCGCAGGATGCAAGTCTTCTCAATTGATGATGATGTGATGGTGTTTTTTTGTAGAAAGAACGATTCCCTATTGTTAGTTACAACAAATTGCAGCCCAAGAAATATGGCCCTTAAACGATTATTAAGAAAATCAATGACAACGCTTATGTAGTGGATCTATCGCCTACCATAGGTATCTTGAAGACGTTTAATGTTGCTGATATATATCCTTTTCATTGTTCAAGTGATCCTATGAATGCAATCGAACACTCGAGAATGAGGTTTTCTCAAGTGGCGGGATTGACATGGAATCCGTAGTTGATGCAGTTTTGGCTTATATGGACCACCCAAAGAGGACATGTTGAAGCAAGTTTAAGGGCAACTTTGTCATTTAATTTCTTTTCCTTTAGGGTTATTGTGTTATCTTATAAAGGGAATTTTAGTTTTTTTGGGGGGCTAGGAACAATTTGAGAAAAGAAACTCTATTTGTAATTTTGGATTTCTTGTCTATTTAGTGTGAGACAGGAGATTTCTTTGCTATTTTAAGCTTTACGCTACATCATTATGAAATTTTAAGGCGATGGGTAAGTCCAAAAAGTATAATTAAAACACTCATAAGTCTTGAAAACTGTTTTGGGGATGTTGGGAGAGTATATCCTAATTTGATAATACCCTGACTGCAAACTTCAACTTAGGAGATCAAGTTGGCTCATGTATTTTGTCTTACAACTTTTCCGTTATTGGAATTAAGAATTTGTCTTTAATAGTGTATCTGTTAAGCTCTTTATAATTAATATATAGCCTCCAAAAATTAGACTAACTGTAGAAGACAAGATGTTATTATTATGTTGTATGATTGTTTGCTTTAATAGATCTTGTATAGCCTCCAAAAATTAGACTAACCGTAGAAGACAAGATGTTATTATATTGTATGATTGTTTGCTTTAATAGATCTTGTACTAGTTCTTCAATTATGATCCTGTAGACTAGCATATCTGTATGGGCAAACATTCATGATTTATGTTCCCTCTTTCAGCAAAATTCTATAGGTTCTGCAAAAGAGAGCCAAGCTCAGCAAGCAGAGCTCAAATGTTTCAGCTCACAATTTGAAGATTCTGCAAATTGTTGAAAAGGTGAACTAATGGTTGAAAAGGTGGGACGATTGATGTTTTAAGTGGTCCCAATCTATTTCAAGTATAACAGGCAGACGTCATAGCTTCTTATGGGACGATTGATGTTTTAAGTGGTCCCAATCTATTTCAAGTATAACAGGCAGACGTCATAGCTTCTTACCTCTTAGCTAGGACATAGGCATGTTGTAATTTATTGAAAGACCGCGCAATATTCTTTGGTTGAATCTTCAACCGTTGTCTCAGCATCACTATACGTTCTCCCCAGCTCATCCCTACTCATGTCATTCGACACCTCATATACGTTGGCGCCATTTTCCTCCACGTGAACAACTATTTTCATCTACACTACGTTGACAGGTGCATGCGATCGATCTCAAAGAACTGCTCAACTCTAAAAATTCAGCTGTGCACGTTATCACCTTCAAATGGAGAAAATTCCACTTTGTCAAATCTAATTGGTGCTTTTGATTGAAGCTTGATTTACCATACCCTACCCCTGTATTCAAACAGTTTTTAGTTGGAGATTCCAAGATTGAAGTTGAGATTGTGCCTTATATAAATGAACATCTGTTGCTGATAACTCGGCCATTTTACATTTTCGGCATCTGCCAATTCAATGATTCCTCCATTTGCCCACGCGTTCCTTCGGCCAAAATGCTTACTTCTCCCCTGTTTAGCTAGATATCCTTTTGAGTCCAATCCAGAGGTGTCACGATCGATATACTTATGAATAGATAATTAGAAGATGAAAGAAATGAGAGAAATTTCAGAAGAGAGTGAGAGATCAAGTTTCACGATTTCATTTCGTCTGCTGAAAAAGGGGCTTTTACAGGCAATATAACCGTTGGGCAACCATAACAAACATTTGTGGATTGCCCAGTAATAAACAGCAGCCTCGTGCCACTAGTATCCTGGTTACTCATAACAGGAACATCTAAAAGACATAACAATGTTTGATGATTTAGTTTACAGGGTCTTCTTCTTCATGCTCCCCAGCTATGGAAAAGGGTACAGAATCTTGAGAAAGATTTTTTATCTCGATTCTGATGAAAATTAGTATGAACTTGCCAAAGATTGCGTCTTACCAAAAGGCTGGTGATGCTTCAACTCTTTTAACAATTACAGATCGCGCTATGAGGCTCGCACAGATATGTACTCAATCCAGCTCCTATATGAGCCATCATAATCATTGCTGACATAATGTAAGCTCAAGGGCATAGAAACAAACCTCCATATTTTGAACTCTTAACATTCCTTTCAAAGTACAACACAGCATAAATGCCAACCATGCTGAATTCCACCTCTCCGAATCGTTTTTATCAATCTAATAGAAAAGAGGCAAAACTTGCAAGCGTCGCGAGCCAGTTTGTTTTTCATAGCCTTTTACAATAGCACCAACCAATTCTAGTGATCATCTTCATCTGGACCAGGGCAGTTGGATAAAAGCGCTTCCATTGACTCATACTGAAACAAGTACAATTTACATGCTCGCCGATTAGAATGAAACTAGGATTTGGTGTCATGCAAGCGTTATTTCATAAGTGCTTAGATCCTATGTTCATGGAAGCATGTACTTCAAAATTCTTGAAATTAGCTAGAGCAATCGATAATAACAAGAAAACTTACCTGAAAACCACAGAACAGGCAATATCGATACTCATCTCTTAATTTCATCAATATTTCTTGCAAATCCTGTAACAATAAATGATTGATTATTATGACAACATTCAATGAAAGGTTTATCATAACAAAGAAGAAAAATATAAGTAAATTGAAAAAAAAAGATAAACCAAACGATTATCCAAATCCAGTATAATCTTAGCATTTGCTAGTGGGTTTTATTACGTATATATTATGTTTTCCAAATGCTTATAAATCTGCCATAGACATAGATACCCGGTTCAAATGTAGATTGTAAATATTCATGCAACTTTGTCAAGGCACATAACGTACAAGCAAAAGAAGACATCTAAGACACCTCAAACTATCTATCTGAACAGAGACTAAAGAAACCCTTCGTAAGCAAAATAGAATAAAAGGTTTACATAAATGCATCTAAAAATGATAAAAGAGAAAAGTCAAAACAAAAAAGTAAAGAATAATAACACATCCATTTTAAGGCATCTTCTCCTCAACCAAAAGAAACTCCATCATGTTAGAATGCATAGGATTTGAGCAGAAATATTTCACATGAATTGCACTATCGCAGTGGCACATGAAAACTCTGATATTGATTTAGGAGTTTACTAATGTAGCCTTTGACACCCCAACCCCACTACTTTGTAATCAGACTGTTGTCAAAATAAAAATAAAACCACTTGGTATTCACAACACTGAATCTGTCAAGCTCACTATAAAGAATGGTTTCTAAATCTAGAAACAAGAGACTTTGAAGCATAAGCCTTAACTGTAACTGAAATCAGCCAGAAAAGAGGAGTGCCCAAAATCACTGAAGTCATAATACAGGAAGAAATTTGATTGAAGGCATCCACCTTCCTTGTGCCCAAATTCTTATTTTCTAGTACAATCCCAACTTTGTCAAGTTAGTCTCACCTCCATCATGTCCAAATGTGTCGAATCTTAATTTTCTCCAAAAGTTATTTTACTATCCAATTCTCATAACGAAAGAATAACATATTGAACCACAAAAACGATAACAAAGCCCTATGCCCAATGTGAATACAATTCATTAGGCACATTTGTAACCAGTTTGCCAACTATTATTTTGGGAGCAAAATAAAAATCCTTAAATATTTTTCTAAAACGCCTTTACACTGGACCCTAGGATGACCTCCGGCATTTGAATTTGAGCATGTTCCTCTATTTTGCACAAAGAATGAAAAGCCTTAAAAGTGAAAAAAGAATGTTCAATAATATGCTACCTCTTCTGTTATTTCCTCTTCTTCCTCTTCCTCTTCTTCCCCCTCATCATCCTCATTTTTCTTTGGCTGCACAACTTCTTTGTTTTCCAGTTGATCAAGAGTTGCTTTTGCTTTCCTGAAATTTACCACGACTCTTCGGATTCGCCATTGTGACTTCTGCCAAGATCCGAACTCTGCCATCAATTCCTCTTCCTTTCTTTTCTTTCTCTCCATCTCAAACTCCTCTCTTTTCCTCTTTTCCTTATATGGGTCTTCACGCCCAATTCCAACACGTGTTCGTCGAATTTCAATCCCCACAGGATTAGATCTGCCTGAACCTTCCTTTCCAAGGGCTGAGCCGGGAGTATAACCCATCTGCTTCAGCAATTTAAACCCAATGTTGGATTGTGGTATTGGAGCCTCTATTTTGGCTAAGGTTTGCTCGTCCTCTTCTTGTTGCTTTCTCTCCCTTTCAAGCTTACGCTGCTCTTGCCAGCTGAGTTTTGACTTCTTTTTTGATGATTGAGAAATTGGATTTTTGTCTTTAGTACTCTGCAGACATATTTCAAAGTGAAATCAAAAACCATAAAGTCCGATGAAGTTCAAGCTAATAACAACCTTGAGGGCACAGCCTCAAGAAGTATAAACATGTCCCAGTTTTACGTGAAAAACCATAATTATCCACAAACAATTCATCTAATAATAAGAAAACAAGAACTGATATCTAGTCCTTGAATAAAGAAACACTGAAAGTGAAAAAAAAGACGAAAAGTTGCAGCCACCTTAATAAACCTACTTCGCGTTTCCTGAACTACAAATTAAACAAGTTCAAGTTACACACCCACTTAATTCTTCTCTTGTTCTTTTTCTGGGTAATGTTTAAATACACTTGACACCAACTTCATTCCAACCGGTATATTACTATCAAATTCGAATGCTGTGACAAAATAGCCAGCAAATTAGGGTTAAATATTCCTGTTTTGGGTAGCAAACCAAATTCAAATCCCAACATGTAAAATCTTTTAAGCTAAAAAAATTACAAAAATGTAAATAATTCCCAGAACTAACTTTCTTTAGTGTATAAATTATTGAAGACACTACAAAAATTCAGAATAGATAATACTAAGAACCCAAAGCACAGACTTTTATAGACGAAAACTTAGACGCGTTAGAGGCTTCAGGTGGAATGAAGTGAGAGAGATCCCCCATGTAATCTTCTTCCTCCTCTCCTCGATTTCCTTGTCGTTCGCTAGTTGATTCAGCCATCGCTCCCTCTGCTACTCTTCTTCACACGATCACACGTACACAGTGAGAGAGAAGAAATGGCCCAAAAGACCTGAAAGGAACCTCAACGAAAATGGACCTTTTGATTTAGATCCAAGCGATTAACAAACAGTATTTTGACACGTGTAACCACCGACTATAACCGTCATTAGCTGACGTGGAATTCTGATGGCGCGCGCTTTACACCTCTTTTCTCTCTGCTTTCTTCTCTTTTGGTTTCTGGAAAACAAACACCAACTAGCATAGAAACTGTTTTTCTTTGCTCCAGACTTGCATTTCTTAAACCGTGAGGAGGCTCGAAGCTTTCAATTCTTCTCTCTCTCTTTCTTCTTGGTTCCTTTCCTTTTTCCTTACTTTCTTGACCACCAAACAGACTCCTCCGACTGCATTCATTGTTTTTCTTTGCGCAACTGTTCTCTTCGAGAGTTAAGTAACCGAACTTTCTCTGGCTTTCCAGGAAAGGACGTGAACGAATACAGAGTCAACTTATAATGGAGACGCAGAGCTTCTTTTGGTGTTGCACTGTTCTTGTGTTCTTGGCGGTCCTGGTTACGCAAACTTGGGGTCTTACGGATCCCTACGATGGTAATTTCTGCATACATTGAACTTGTCTGTAGTCCTTGTGATTCGTAGGGTGGTTTTGAGTCAATTTTTATCAATAAGACTCTGTGGTTCAAAAAAATCTATAAGAATGAAACTAAAGATGAAGAGTTTTATTTTCTTTTACTAGTTCGGAGTTGCTAAAGTCAAACAGAAGGGCATGTAAATATCAGAATCCAGTCTGATGCCAACAAACCTTACGGTTCAAAGTGAACAAACAACCGCAATGATTAGTTTCAAATTGACTATATTTTCTAACGAGTAGTGCTTATAGACCAAATATAGTGGATTTCCTTGTTTCGTTTGTTTGATCGATTATTGATGGTATTTCCAAACAACCAAAAAAAAATTATGCAGTCGTTGCCCTTCAAGATCTATATAGGGCACTAAACAACCCACCACAGCTCAACGGGTGGAGATTAGGTGGAGTCGATCCATGTCTGGAATCATGGACTGGAGTGCTATGTTCCGGATCATCTGTAACACACATGTAGTGCACATTAGCCCTTTTCAATCAAGATGACACGTAGACTAGAATATGGCACTAATTTGTTCTCCCACCTTAATGTAGTAAACTTCATGAACTAAACATCAGTGGATACCTCGGAACCCAGCTTCATTATCTGCGTAATTTGAGGCAACTGTAAGTGAATTTTTTCATATTAACCGATTCATCAAATCTCTGGAGTCACTTTGGTTCTTACATTTGAATTTTTGTCTCAGGGACATGAGCTCTAACTACATTCTGGGAGAAATTCCGTATGGTCTACCGCCCAATGCCACACATATGTATGTTATTGAACTTCCATATTCTTTCTCGTAGATGCTTAAATGATGTTTCTAGACCAATCTCTGTTAACAAGAGCATTTCTTAAGGCACGTTAATATTAAACTGTGGCTTTCTTTATCTGTGTTCATGTTTAATTCCTCACAAATGCAGAAATTTGGCTTGCAACAACTTGAGCCGAAATATTCCCCATTCTCTACCAAGCATCAAATTTCTGCAACACCTGTAAGTAATTAGGCTGCTTATTCAAATTGCATTATCTTCTCAGGGCTTTGTTTTTAAGTTTTCAAGCGTACTATCTGGTTGGTGTTCTGCAGGAATCTAAGCCACAACCACTTATCCGGACCTGTTGGCAATGTTTTCACTGGCCTACAGAATCTTAAAGAGATGTATACTCTTCTGTGCTTTTTAATTTACCATTTGTATTTTTAGCGATGCTTGACAGTACTGTTTGTTACTGCTGCAAAATTGTAGTGGTAAGAACTTATAGATGTGTCAATCTGATGTATGAAAAATGTTGTGTCAAATGCAAAATGGCAGAATCTTAAACTTTTTTATGGTATTCCTAAAGCAAATAATTTTCAGTTAAAGATATAGTCTAACCCAGTGACTTCACCTATGAGCATTCTTTGGGAGACTGGTTTTATTTTTTATTTTTTATTTTTAAGTAATGAGATTAGTGTATTGCAAGCCTCAAGAATATACAATTCCTGTAAGGGTCTGGATAATCAAACTGTGAAAAAAGGTACAGAATTATAACGAATTCTCTGATTGAGGAGTCAAAAGTAATTCAAAAGACCAGAGGTGCTCAGTTGATCCGTAATCCTTGTTGTGAGGGCTCAATGAAAGGAGAGGATGCAATGTCATGGGTTTTATTTTAAATTTTGTTCGTCCCAAAGTAAGTGAAAAACAATTTAATAACAGGATGACCTTCATGATATGTAGTTTCCCAAGCATTTCAACCCATCCTATAGTTTCAATTGCCTGCTAGGTGTAATTTTATTAGTTTTCATAATAATTCATGGATTACTTTGTAAGCATGATTATTAGCTCACAAAAGTTTCAATCTCAGGGATTTGTCGTATAATAACTTCGATGGAGATCTACCAAGTTCATTTGGATCTTTGACAAATCTTACTGGATTGTGAGTTTGATACTTCTTTCTCCACTATACCTGGTAAATTACATTTTGTTTTCATTTGGATCGTGTAGGATAAAATATGTCTACTGGCCATATTCACAGGTTCTTGCAGAACAACCAGTTCACAGGATCAGTTGTATACCTGGCTAATCTTCCCCTAACCGACCTGTCAGTATCTCTGCTCTTTTCATGTTAGTCCTTTTTTTGTCTCCATGTAAAAAATTTAAAATGTCACTTGATGCTGTTCTTACACAATTTCATTTCAGAAACATCCAAAATAATCATTTTAGTGGTGTAGTTCCAACCCAATTTCAGGCAATAACAAACTTGTGGTAAGTGATCAAAAGGTCGCTGTTTTTCTTAGTTTCAATGAACAGTAATAGGTTAATAACTACAAACCTTTGCGTTGGATGTTCTCTCTTCTTATTAGGATTGCCGGGAATAAGTTCCATAGAGTGGCAAACTATCCTCCCTGGAATTTTCCTCTGGAAAAAGAGCCAACTGTAAAAAATTATAGTGGCCCCCCGACAACAGAGGTTACTGCCATTGAGGACTATTCCTCTCTTAAAAGGCACAAGAAGAAAGGGTTTGCCCCTGGAGGAGTTGCTTGTATAGTGGGCGTGGCAACGCTGATTACAACATTTTGTGCAATCTATTTTGCTTTTCATGTGAAGAAATTCCTTTTTTTTCCACTCCGCAGGGCCAGGGGTGAGAATCATTTCTTGTCATACTATTAGATCTTGAATTGGCAACTAAATGAGCAGTACGTTCTCCACGATTATAACATAGAAACATGACCGTGATAATATAACTGACTCTTTTCCATAGATTATTACCGCCTGAACCTTTCAACTCTTATTATAAGTGCCCATGTCCAGATTATGCAGATATCTACGTTTACCTTTTCAACTAGTCACAGTTTGGTATTCCATCATTCGAATAAATATGTTAAATTTTAACTTAATCAAGTGCTTTAGTGCAGAGGAACTGTTGTTATTTTTTGTCACCAACAGTGCTATTTTTTATGAAGAGAATCAAGCATTGTCATATTACTAATTCTTACCCATTTTTCTTTTTCTCCTTCATTCTCTGTTTTTATGGTTATAGGATGTTCTCCAAGAGCATCTGAAGCAAGTCCACATCTGTTACCTCTCAAATCTCAACCCATTCTCGGGGAGAGCAATGTTGCATCCGGTGGCCCTATCAGGACAGATAAAGTGCCTGCAAGAAGAAGTTTTGTCAACAATTACAAAGCTCCAGTTTGTGCAACAACGTATACTGTTGCCGAGCTTCAATTAGCAACAAATAGCTTCAGTGAAGAGAATCTTCTTGGAGAAGGATCTCTTGGTTCTGTTTACAAAGCTGAGTTCCCGGATGGCAAAGTATCTCCTGGAACCTACTTTATCGATTGTGATTTACATGAATTCGTGGAAATTAATCAGATGTTAAGAGCTCTTTTACTGGATCCTCATTCTCTCTCTCTCTCAGCAGATATTAGCTGTGAAAAACATCAACACGGTTTCATTGTCTTTTTACGAAGAAGAACAATTTCTGGATGTGATTTGGACACTATCCAGACTGAGGCACCCAAACATAATACCACTAAAGGGGTATTGTGTAGAACATGGAGAACATCTACTTGTGTACGAGTATATCAAAAATTTGCCTCTCGATGCTGTTCTGCATGGTAAAGGACATAAGCCCTTGTCATGGATCAGCCGGCTGAATATTGCACTAGGGGTTGCTACGGGTTTGGAGTAAGTATATCATATTTAGTTCCCCTCAACAATTCCATTAATTCCCATAGTAAGCTATAAAGTTCAATAATATCGACAGACTAATATAATTAAGGTGGTATTTGCCGCTTTTGTCTTTAAGGCAGAGAATCAGGAGACTATTAGGTGACAAGGTTGTCTGTTGTATCTCTTTTATTGTAGCGATGATGCGTTCTTGAAATCTTGTTTTCAGCTATTTGCATTCAAGATTCTCACCTCCTGTTGCTCATGGAAATATAAAGGCGGCCAACATCTTACTGGACAAAGAATTTATACCTCGTCTATGTGATTGTGGACTTTGGATTCTGAAGCCATTGACAAGCAACAGTGTCAAAGTCAAGGTAATTTTCCCGACACTTTCCTTTTGGTGAGATGAATTGAAACCATAGTTGATATATAGGCCAACAGAGCAACCAAAAGTTTCTTTCATGTGCTGTTCTTCCACAATGCTCTTTCCGATCGAGTTTGAAACGTGTGTAGAAAGATAAACAAAGTGTTGATATTTATTGTTTAAACATTGAAACAAACAGGCTTCTGAAATTGCTATCAGCAACTCTGGTTACGTAGCACCTGATCATGGGAATCCTGGAGCTGATAATACAAAGGCTGACATTTATGCCTTTGGGGTACTGCTCTTGGAGCTGTTGACTGGAAGGAGACCTTTTGATAAGTAGGCTATACGTTTAACATATTAACAGACCTTTTTACGCATCATGTTTATTTTCAAAATGCTAACATTTTTGTGCTACCACAGATCTAGACCTCAAGAGGAACAATCTTTGGTAAAATGGGCTTCTTCTAGGCTCCATGACAACGAGTCTTTAGCAGAGATGGTTGATCCAGAAATCAAAAGAACCCTCTCCATCAAGGCTCTGTCCCGATTTGCAGATGTTGTCTCTCTTTGTGTTCAGGTAATGGCAATAATGTTCAGAGAGTATTTTGAGTCATTGCTCTTAGTACTGATAGTAACTGTTATTTGGTAACTTGAACAGCCTGAGAAAATTTTCCGACCACCGATGTCTGAAATTGTAGAATCTCTGACATATCTGCTGCAACTATTCACCACTGCAAAAGGCAAGGGGGTTGATCGCAGTGAAATTGAACCCTTGGAAAGGTCCTTTTGTTCAACACACACACGCTTCATTGGCTCACCTACCCTGAGCCATGCCTCCTATTGATCTCACAACTCGTTCTCACTAGAACAAAAAGTCAAATTACCACAAACACTTCAAGATTAATTGTTTTGTCAAATCTTAGAATACTGCTTTTTCTAAGACTAACGGTCACTAGTGTTGTACAGTTCAAGTCAATTCTGAAAGCTTTATGTCTATAGAAATTACGACACCTGATTCTTTTGAAGTAGTAAAGAGGAACATTTGCTGTTTACTGATTAATATGCTTTCTCTAGTTCCTTTCTTCCCGAAGAGAAAGAGGATGAAAAAGGGAGATCTTAATAATGTTAAGTTGGAATTCTTGATTTGGGATCTATTCCCATTTTTAACATCAGAAGTGCATAGAAATATGATTGTCGAACATTTTAGTAAATTTTTAATTAGTGAAAATCATGATTACTTGAAATTGGACTGAACAATCACATCTAAATTTATTTTTGGTACCAAAAATTAAGATGAGCAATTAATATGTAAATTAATGCATTGGAGAGTGGTCTCCTTCTCTCTAGCATAATTACTTTCCTACACCGTTTCTAGTAAAGATTTTTCTGAGGGATTGCTCCTACTCTTCCAACTGTGAGAGCCTTTGCTTCATGGGGAAACTCTCTGAGCTGAAACCCTTAGCTTCACCGTCAGACAAGGAAGGCCTTAAGATCTAGCAAGGTGCAGGATGTGTGGATGCTCAGAACCCCAAATTATCGTGGGATAACTTCCTTGCACTACCATTTAGGCTTCCTCGTACTTCCTCTTTGGAGAGCAAATTGTGGAGGTCTAGCAAGAAGCAGCGGGCTGATACCTGTAAGTTCCTCCTCCCTCCTGCTACAATTGAAGTTGCAGTAAACACAAAGTCACAGGCTGCATGAAAACTTTGGATTAAATTCGTTAACGAATTGGATTCAATTATATTAATAAGATTGAATTGAATTCAATTTATACTATTTGGAACTAACTCAATAATATTATCAATGAATTCAATTATAATGTTTAAAACGAGAATGAATATAATGAAGAATGCAAATGAATATTATTATTATAATTATGATGGTTGGTTAAAAGGAAAAAATGATTATTATTACCATTAACAGTAGTTGATTTGTAAAAAATATTGAGAAATAAAATTATATTATATTATATTATAATTAATTAATTAATCATATTTTAATTACTTATATTGTAATTAATCAATTACAATATACTGATTAATTAAAATATTATAATTAATTAATTAAAATATTATAATTAATTAATTAATTATATTGTAATTAATTAATTAAAATATTTAAATTAATGAATGAATTATATTTTAATTAATTATATTGTAGTTAATTAATTATTAATAAAATTTTAATTAATAGTCTTTGGAATCCAATCAAGTAAAGCACAAGAGAGTGAAAAGGGAAGTAGTCCAAAGAATGAAAAAACAAAAGAGCAAGACGCTACCTTTGAATGGTACAAAGTGATTCTTGATAAGAAATACAAGGCAAAAAATTATACTCAACAAAAACTCACAATAAATATATAAACTTTGATGAATGTCTGGTTATAAACTCACAACAAACAACAGTTGTTTATTCAAATGTGTCTTCCTCAAGTTTCAATGTAATTGAATTCCTATACTTAGAGGAGTAAATTCAATTTATAAAGGAAATAAGTTTCAATTACATGCATGAATTGAATCCATCTATTTTTGTATTTCCAAACATGTGAATTGAATTCAATTGCACTTGAATTCACATCTTTCCAAACACCCCATCAGACTCTTCTACTATAACTAAAACATGGAGAAATATGGTGGAATCTAATTACAAAGTCAAGGATAATCTTAAACATTTCCAAAGTTCAAAGAATGATGGGTATTTGTTCCCTATGAAACTACTACAAGCCAGTGCTATGATCTGGTCCTCTTCACTAGTTCATTATTTCTTGGACAAACGTCTTGCTTTCTCTCAGGTGCAGTATTGGACGAACTTAAAATGGGGAAAGCTGGGATTAGAGAAAAAGTTTTTGTATAAGGATGGTGTCTTCATTTTTATGTTTAACAAGGATGCATATTTATTGAGCATTATCCAACAGGGACTATGACATATTGGAGGACAACCTCTCCTAATTCAAAAATGGTGCCGTGGTATAAGGCTAGAAAGAAGTAACGTTAAATCTATTCCGATGTGGGTTAACTTTGATAATATTTCGTTAAAATATTAGACAATTGATGGAATTAGTTTCGTAGCAAACTATCTAGGGAAACCTCTATACCTAGATGCCAAACTAGAGAAGATAAGTTATGCCAGAATTGGTATAGAGATCATTATAGAGGAGGAACTCCATCTTCTCCAAATGATATTGAGTACTTGGGAAACTTAATATGATAGGAGACTCTCTCCCAATGGAGGTCTCATAGTGAAGGAAGGTGTACAAGATGTGGATGGATTTGAAGCAAGTTCTAAATAGTCCAAAATCTCTTGAAATTGAATTCACAAATGTTGTCTCTACATATAAAAGGAAAAACCAAGCTGGGAAGCTTTCAACTTAGTCTCTAATTTTCTTCTTAGTATGGAATGTTAGGAGACGTAATGATCCCCTTAAGCAACATTCAGTTAAAGATTTAGTATTAGAGAAAAAAAACCCGTTACACTAGGCCTTATAGAACTAAAAAATAAAAGTTGAGAGAATGCATGAAGAATTAAGATTTTTGGGTACTAGATGGCAGGATAATTTTTGCTTACAATTCTTCAAATGTTCAAAATTTCCAATGCTAAAATGTCTGACCAATTGATTCGTTTTGCATTTCTTTCCTTTTTTTGGGTTTTAGATCTTGTTGAAATTACTATTGTTTATGCAGCTAACTTCCTTTTCTAGAGAATCAAGCTATGGGAAGACTTAAGGAGGATTCGTTAAAATATTCAATGGCTTTGGATCTTAATGGGAGACTCCAATTGTAACCTCCACCTTAATGAAGTTGCAGGTACTAGAATAAATCTAAAGAACCTTACCAAGGTGCTAAGCTATATTGTTAATCAGAAGGGGCCGATTGATTTAAATTTTATAGGATAGCTTCACACTTGGTGCAATGGACAACAAGGTGATTGGTTGACCAGGAAAAATCTCGATAGAGCCATGCTGAACCATGAGTGGTTTAACAAGTTTCCTGCTAGCTTTGCCAACTTTGGATCTTCTGTTTGCCAAACTATTCTTCCATTGAATTACTCAATTAAATACTTGTTCTCCTCCTAAAGCCCCTTCTATGTTTCTTAACTTTGTCTCCAAATTTGAAGGATTTGGAGAAGTGGTAAGGAATGATATGGAGATTTCAGTTTTTGGATGTAAGAGTTTTCAATTAATGAGAAAGGTTCAAGTAATAAGAGATGGAGTTAAAGATCTTTAAAAGCTTTTCCAAGTACAGAGATTGACCTAAGATTAGCTAGGGAAAGTCTCAAATTAGCTGAGGGATAATGTTATCAAGACTCTTACAATCCAAACTTAAGAGCTTTTGAAGCTTAAGCTCTAAGTCTTGACACCTTAACACTTCAATTCTATAACTCCTTTCTCAAACAAAGGACAATGGTTAATTGGCTTAACGGTTGATGATAACTTTAATTTTTTTTATAACTCAATATTGGCAAGAAGAACTATTAATAAGGTTTTAGATTCAATGGATGTGGACAGATAATTATGCAAAGAACAAGTGAGGACATGGACTATTGCACTCAACTGCTGTAAGAACCTCTTGGAACAAAGCTCTAATAACTCATTTTCTATGGCTGACCTTTCCTATTTCATTGATTCTCCTCTTGACCAGGTTTTTCAAGATCACTTATCCATGCCTTTCTCCAATCAGGAAATCAAGGAAGCACTATTTAGTCTTAATCCTAACAAATCTCTAGAGCCAGATGGGTATGATGCTTTCTTCTTCCAAATTTCCTAGAATTATATTAGTGAATTGGTAATAGAAGCAGTCTAGGAATTCTTCTCTTCTAAGAAAATGCTAAGGAAACCCAATAGGACACATATTTTCCTTATTCCCAAGACAAAGAATCTAAATACAATGGCTGATTTTCCTCCCGTATCATACCGCAACATAGTTTATATGGTTATTTCTAAGATAATGGCATGTAGATTAAAAGGAACACTTATTCATGTAATCGGTCCAACCTAGGGTACTTTTATAACAAGGAAAACTTTAAGTGATAATATTATGTTGGTTTGAGAATTATTTAAGGATTATGACACCAAGGCTTCTTTACAAAGTTGTTATATAAAAATTGACTTCTCCAAGACCTTTGGCCTGGTAGAATGGAGTTTTATTTTCAATGGGTAGATCGTCCTCTAAGTTCTTTTATGGTGCTAAGGGACTAAGACAAGGTGATCCATTTTCTCCTTACCTCTTCACTATAGTTATGAAAATTCTTATAAGGTTAATAACTTGGAAGATAAATTCCTCAGGATCCTTTAAGGACTAAGGGTCAACAATTTAGTGTTTACGGATGACCTAATGCTATTGTTTGGTACAAATCCTACATTCTTACAATTATTGGTCGATTTACTCAATCATGTTTCCAGAATCTTTGTCTTAGTAGTTAAGCTAGAAAACAGTAAGATTTATGAGTCCTTTAACGTACTCGATGTAGCTTTGATGAGTAGTATATCTAACCTCAACATCCCCCTTGCTCCTTTTAACTACTTAGGAGTACCTATAACCAATAAGAAACCTAGGTATGCAGAAAACATGTTTCTCTCTAGTGCTGGCAAGCTTTGGTTAATTTCCTCTACACTACGAAATATTCACATACGTTAAAGATCTCACTTAATTCTCTTATGGAAGTTAACTAAGTAAATAGAGAAATTGATTAAGAACTATCTTTGGTCAGGGGCAATTGATAATTCCAAAAGGGATAAGGTAAGGTGGCAAGATACGTGTACTCTAAAGCAAAAAGACGGTCTGGAATTAGCTCTTATCCATGCTATGAACTCGATACTATTGGCTAAGAAAATATAGAGATTGTTTAATGATGATAGGAAATCTGGTTAAAGTGGATACATGAATACTATTTGTCTAATACAAGTTTTTGGAGCTTAAAAGTCAACAAAGAATAGTCTTTAAGCTTTGGCGAAAATGTTGATTTTGAGAGACAAAATATGTGCTCTTTTTTAAAAAGCGTGGATGAAAATAGTAATAGAACCTAGCTTTGGAAGGATACTTAGGTTGGATTGGGGCCTCTCGACCTTAGGGAGGTGCTGAATTCCCTTAAGAGACGGATCCCTATGTATGCTAAGGTAAGTGCACTTATAAATGGAGATGCATAGAGTTACGCTTTTAAAGACAGTTTTATTGGCAAATTTTCCTACCTATAATCCCAAAAATTTGGAGCACGATCATTTCTTTTGGCTAAGGGACACTTGTAAACAGATTACACATTGATCTCTTTAGGTTTATATGCACCCACAGTCCCTTGGTATGACCTAATTTAGGGAAAAAAATCTTATCTCTAATGCTTTCTTTACCCTTTGTCTAGTTATAAGAGGTAGACTCAAAATAAAAGACAATTGTATTGGTATTATGAGTCCCCTTTGCATACTATTTTAATTGGTTCCATAATTTATCCCTCCTTTATTTTTTTGAATGTGTCTACTTAAAACCACTATGGTCAAGAATTCAACAGGTCTTCCAATCTTTTTGCAACTAGAGGGGTTAGCATCTAATTATTCAATGGGCTAGTAATGCAAGCAAAAGAATAAGACAAGACTCTTGCTTTCTCAAAATAGCCCTTTCATACAGTGTCTATGCTATTTGGTAATGTATAAAGGAATGGCTCTAAACAAATATGACCTTATAACCAACACAATCTAATGGCTTGGGGAAATACTTTTCACTAAAGGAGGCATGTTGGTGAGAGTACCCTAGTGAAGGAAAGATGGAACTTATCTAATGTGAAAAGCACGATATAGGAGTAAGGAAATGCAACCATAGTTCAAAGACTACACTAACTTTATTTTATGTAAGGCTAAATAGTTCTTGAATTATTTGAAAAGAGTGTAATGCTAATACCTAGTAGAATGGCATCATTGGATATTCACATCATTTCTTTCCTTTGAAATGGAAAAGGTTTGTTAATTTCAATGTAGAAAGTGAAAAGTGCCTAATTCTCACGTGCATTCAAGCTTCAAGATCACTTATCATTATTAGTGACTTTGAGCTCTATGGAATCACATGGTAGAGGAATACTATCAAACTCCAGCCAAGTCCTTGCTCACTTACGAATCCGTAGCAACCTACGAAGAAAAAGCCCAAGTTAATTTGCTTAGCTCATATGTTATAGGATGATGCCTAATATCAATATGTATGTTAGTTTCAAATATAGATAACTTTATTTTTGGCTCTAAACTCTTTGAAATTACCTGGTAAAGGGGCTTATGGAGCTCCACTAATACACCAGCTTAGCTCTATGAGCTACTCAACTCGTAAAGGATGGAAGAAACAAGGAGGCTTAGAGATATAAAATGTTGAACCTTTATTCAAGGTTGCTTATACTCCTCGTCAGGATGGGACTTGGGATAGATGGCAATAAAGTATGGTAGTGGTAAAATGTCCATGTAGCAACCTTCGCAAGATTAGGAGCTAAGTGTCTAATGCTTTCTAGGTGCATAAAAAAAGGAATCAAGTGTTATATGCATTCTTACATTAGTTGTGTATTAGTATTTAGAATTTATCTTTATATCCTTAAGACTTTTCTGAGGCTAGATCAAATTTGTCTCTTTGACTTGTAATATCATCTATGATTTTGATATTAATCAATTCTTTTACCTTACGAAAAAAAGAAAATGGTCCTTCCGACAAAATTTCAATCTTTTAGCTTAATAATAAAAAATTTAAAATAAAACAATTTTAATTATTATGAAGAGACGGTGAATAAAAATTTAAAATGCTAAGATATGTTAAAATAAATTACAAAGGGATTATTGGATATTATCCTTTATAAAATATTGACAATGCTAAAATAATTTTTCTTACAATCTTACTCCACATAAATAAGACGAGTTAAGTTTTAATAAGCATTATTGGCATTTAGATCTTCAAATCCTTTTTTTATACTTTGAAACAATAGTTTCTTCATTCTTTTATATATTGAATGGATAATGATATACATACATGTTTTAATAATTTCAACTTTAAATAAAATTTAAAAAATAAAATAGATACTATACCAATTTAAAAGAATCACATAGCAATATAAATAATATAATATTTTAAAAAATAGAATAATTTTGACTATATAGGTATCAATCTACAATTTTGATAATTTTAAACCATATCAATATTTTTTAAAGATTACCAAGTTTGTATTAAAAGTTCTTTCTCAGCTCGGACTCGACTTATTATTTTTCTAAACATTCAAAATGACATCATTTTGTCATTGTCCGTGGGCCTTGAGCTGAGCCTAACCCGGGCTCGATTGCTAAGCCTAGAGTGAGTAATGAAAGGTTTAAGTTGGTTTGTTCAAAATTATAAACCAATATATTTATATAATATTTTTATTTAAATTAATACAAATTATATAAAAATAATAAATCAAACAAAATGAATTCAAATAAAACTGATTTAATTTAGGTAGTTTAGATTGAATTTACTATTTTAATTTTAATATTAATTAAGAAAAAGTATAAAATATAAAATATTTTAAATTTTAATAAAATAAAATTTTATTAGTTGATAAAACTATATATAAAAATAAGAGTTTTAATGACATTTATAATCTCCTAAAAATATATATAAATAAAATTTCCCAATTTAGTGAATAATTTGAATAAACTATAATTTTAAAATGTAGCATACAAAAATATTGATTTCATTAATTACCAAATATGACATTTTATATGAATAAAACTCTTCATATAAAAAATATGAAGAAACAAATTAAAATAAAAAATTAAGATATAAAAGTGCTAAATATTTGGGTTAAATACATTAGTGATTGTGGTTTGACCTTTTTCTTTAATTTCAACCATTATATTTTGAAAATTATTATTTAGAACATGTGGAATTCTTTAGCTATTATATAATCTCGTTCCTTTAAATTTTGTTAGCCTGAATTTATTCATCAGTTTAAAATGGCAATATATTAAAGGTTATCTGACATAAACAATATTAAAAAGAAGGTAAGTGATAGTTTTCAAAATATAAGGGTGGAAATGAAAAAGGATGTATCGTCATGTCGAAGCAGAAGGGGAACATCTAGAACTCACTAAAACCCTTGAAGAGGATAACTAACCAAAAGTAAATACATGATGGCATATGTAAATACATGTTGTACCTTAGAGCACATGGTTTATGGGCTCTAACTAGACTTAGTGGTTTACCTAATATGCACTCAAAGGGTAGTGGTTTCAGGTTTCATTGACATATAAAAAAATATTTTAAACCTCAATATTTATACTAAAATTTAAGTTAGACTGTAACATTTTATAATATTAAAAGTGATCATAATATTATATTAATATAACATATCTAACCTTAAATAGGCAAAACCTTGGTGTGGACACCTTAAAGGGACCTATCACTATCAACTTGGAGCCTAGTGAACAATGGCGGACCCTTACTACTTGGCATAAGTACAATTTGAGGTTGTATCATTTGAATCCTTCAATTTTTCTTTTCTTTTAATTGGCATAACCTTGTTCTTTGAAATTTCAATAAGAGAATTTTAGTGAGATGGTTGAAGGTATCTATAAGAATTGATTTAGCTAATGATGAATATATTTAGGTCATTATTGCTCCTCTTAACTTGCTTTCTCATTATAACCTCTTGAGTTGATGCATTTATAATAATTTTTGTAAGTAAACAAAATTAAAGTTAAAAACAAAGCCAGGCAATAAATGAATAGCCTAACAAAGTAGGAAAACATGAGAAATGAAATAAATAAATGACTTTGAAAATGCCTCATTTGATTTAGACTCTTAAAAGTTAAAGGTTCAAAATTTTTTTATTAATTTTAAAATATGAAAATAATTAAATTAGATTAAAAAACACATATCATGTACGTGATGTTAAAAAAACTTAAAGTTTTCACGGAGAAATGAATTCTTCATATATGATGGAAAAAGCTCTAATTAAAAAATTGTTGCCCTTTCAATAGGAGGCGCCTTGTCCATACCTATTTTTTTCTAAATCAGATGAAAATCCATTTTTCAATTTTACCACAATATTTTTCACAAAATAAATCAATAATTTAATTAAATAGATGTTATTTAGGGATAATTCACTTAAACTCCTCATAATGTTTGTGACAACTATAATCCATAAAAGAAGCTTCAAAATCATAAGCAATGTCGCCCATTTCTATGTCATCCTCTTTAGTCAAACTTATATTCATAAGGCAAAAGTCTAAAGCATTAGTAAAGTGAGATTCATCAAACAAAACGCCACTAACTTTCTTATAACGTGAATGCCAAAATAGATATCAATGAATAAAGGATATTTAGTAGCTTTAAACTAATTAAACTTTATTTCTTCCTCTCTAACTATCAATGTCAATTTCCCATTATTAATATCTATAAAAGTATGAACAGTAGATAAGAAAGAAGAAAAACCTTTCCAAAATCAATGGAATTTCAATATTCTCCTTCTTCTCCAAAATAATAAAGCCAATGAATGTAAACTTCCTAATGTTAACCTAAACATCCTTAAGAATTCCAATTGAAAATCTCACAATTGTATAAGTAAGTTATAAAGTTACTATAATGGGTCTTAATTTTTCAATCCAACTTTTTTGGATATATAAATGAGGATTAAAAAAACACTCTCCTGTATTGTTGGTTTATGACTTACAACCAATGACTTGGTTGTAGTTTGATAACAATTATTTAAAAGTATTCTTTATCTTGTAGATATTAAGATGCATGTGATAAAGTCTATAGGTAAATATACGTTAGAAATAAAATTATGATGAGATCATAATTATGAGATTCATATTGTATTTCTGCATTATCTATAAATTATTCCTGGTCATTGTTCTAATAAGACTGGCATAAAAAGACTATCATATATTATGTTTCTTCCTTATGAAAGCAGTAGTTGATCTTTTAGAATAAACTTGTGAGATACCTAAATAAATATGTGGGTGCTTATTAAAGAATAAGTTCGCTAAACTGACCCCACATGAGAATTCCATTATAAACATTACTTATATGTCTATGAAAATTCTCATTATGATAATTATATAAGTGATTTTTTGACTTAAGATCACTAAAGTATCTTATATAGGGATTGTTATGTTTTGATACTATTTATAGCCTATTCTAGTAAAGAGTAGTTTAGTCGATAGTCATTAGATATATCATGAACTATATAGAGGTAGTTAAGTGATCAATATAGAATTCATCACCTTAAAATGATCAGGAAGAATGTTTTATTCTTGATTAGTATTGATTCGAGAAATTATTAGACAAGGTGATATGACACTTCGTAAAAGGTTTAAAAATATCATTAATTGAGTCAATTACTAACAATTACTAATGGTGGAGGACTAATATGATTTGACTTAAATAGACTATACATTGGATTTATGCTTTGTGTCTAATCAAAATATTATACAATGAAATTATTGAATTATACAAAAATAATCATGCACGAAAAGGTTAATCAAAATCACTTTGACATTTCTAAATATCTAAATGGTAATAATGTATTGCTAGATGTCATTTATGATATATGTATATAAATTATTTAATTAGAGAATTAAAGAGAAATTAAAGTACTTTAATTTATCTATTCCTAAATATTAGGGTTATAATTTATGTCTATTGCCAACATTTTGTGTTGGAACCCATTATATCCAACTACTTAATCCGAAACCTTCATACTTATACATGAATCGGGTTCCAACCGAAAAACGAAACTAAAGAACAAAAACAAAAGCAAATCGAACAAATGGTTCAAACAAACTTGCGGGCAATTTTCTGACAAAATTCAACTAATCCAAAAATTTTACATTTTTGTGAGAGAGGGTAGAAAATTTGTTGAGAAAACCAATGGTTCGAAAATCGGGAAAATCGGAA
>JANPWT010000004.1:31205475-31218138 GCA_024678245.1 Erythroxylum densum
CTTCATCAACTTACTACACAAATTCAACTTCATTTTTGCTTTCATTCTACTTCTAACTTTCACCTTAATTCTTCTCATTTCAAAATCTCTTGTTCACCAAATCACCAAAGTAAAACATGAATTTATTAACATTTTCCATTCACTACTTTACTCTTTTCTATCATTTCTAATTCAAGAATTTTCATTCATTTGTTCTTTATTCATTACTAATCACCAAAATTTCTCATTCAATAGTTCTAACTTCTATGAAACGTTCGAGGTCCAACAACATAGCTATCTTAAATGTTAAGGTAGTTGATCCTATCCTTAGTGGTTAGGCCATTCAATAATGCCAACCACTTGGGGAAGGAAGTTTTAGGGATGAGTGCTTTATGCCAAATATATGGGTGCTAGTCTACCCTAATTGCTTTAGTCTTGAATAACTACTAACAGGATTTGTTAGGAGACTTGCCAAAGGGATGTCTAAGCCATATGTAGCTATCTTCTTGAGTCAACTTGGAGGTTATAATCAAGTACAAATTGGAATAATCCAAATGGAAAATTACCCCAGTTATGCTCATGTATCGACATTGCCACTCTGGCCTTTATAGGGAATTCTTCTAGGAGTTGATCTCTAAATTGTGAGTAGATTACGAGACTAATATTTTTCCTAGTTGTCATAATACATAAAATTCCTTCTATCGTTCCCAATCTTGCATTTAACGGAGTTGTATAGTATTTCCTTAGCTTTTAGGATTTGAAATAGGAACTAGAGGGATCTTGTATTGGTAGTTGGCTCCCATATGCTGCTATTTTTGAGAATATGAGTATACACCCAAAGTGAACACAGAGACTATGTCACCAACAGCTTCCAAAGCCTTTTAGTAGTAAGAACTTATTTGTTATGCTTATCTTGGTGATCCACAATCCACCCTTTTCCTAGGGCCTACACACATCATTCTACTTGACCTTAGCTAAAAATTTTCCTTCCTTTCTACCACCCCCTAGGAAAGTTCTCATAATCTTTTCTATTGTCTTGATAACCCCTTTAAGGAGACCTAAGTGTGCCAACCTTTAAATCTGGAGGAAGCTTAGAAAAATAATTAATATTAACATCCCTACAGTTAAAAAGTCCTTATTGGACCAATGATTTAGTCTTTTACGAATTTTTTTTCAACAATGGTGCACAATCCATAAACCTTAATTTCCTTGTAGATACAAGTAAACCTAAATATGCGATAGAAGATTAGGTAGTTTTGAAACATGATATTCTTAAGAGCCATTTTACTTCTTCTATGACACTTAGCGATAGGTTTAACTGGCTTTTGTTGGAGTTTGCTTCTAATTCAAAAAGATATTTGAATACCTTTAAGCATGATATAAGGGTATAGATGGACCTATCATTGGCCTTGCAGAAAACAAGTCATTTGCAAATCAAAGGTTAGTAAGACCAATAAAAAGCTTGGACTTAGGGAGATATAGTAATTGATTAGATTGGATAGGGCCTATATGCATTTAAAGAACAATTAGAATATAGTAATTAAAAATCTTCTTATAATTCGATATTGTGATTGTAATTCTATTTCATGCAATCTAGTCCAACGCAGGATTGAAGTCGATAGACTGATTCAAATAGAAACTAACAATAAATTTATAGTTTATGCCTACGAATTAAGCTAAAATGAAAATGCATGTTGCTAACTTGCTATAGGTCGTTCAATGGGACAGCTCGAGGATCCGAGAATCTTAACGGACTATGACAATCCTGGAACTTTCAATTTTTACCCTTGCTCATTTTGGTGTGTCAATAAATTTTCGTTTTAGAATCTAAATTTTCAGTATAAATCAAAGTTGAAAACGGGAAGATAATAGAAAACAAATAAAAATAAAAGAAAAGCTTAGTCTTCAGTCAATTCTAATGTATTCATGCCTCAACTTTTAGTTCATTCAAGTGAATGACAAGGATATAACTTGTATTTTCTAACAAATTTATTTCTTCTATAGAACCAAATGTCAAATGCCCGCGAGTGTTTGACCCTCTTATTAATAAAATTTCAGGTAAAAAATAAGCTACTTTCTTATGGTTTAATTAATTTTTAAATTTTTAAATTTTATTTTTCAAAAAATTATTACCTTTTGTTTAAAAATAAACTAATCAAATATCATTAACATATCGGTTATTATTAAATAATTAACTATAATATTAATTAATTAATTAAAATAAGTATAACAAATTATCAATTTAAATCAATTTTTATTAATTTAAAATGAGCTTAAGAATTATATTAGATTGAAATTTTTAAAGATCAAAAAATTTCTTTATTCAAAGTTATCATAAGAAAATGGTAACTTTTATCTTCAAAATTTTTATCCATGGAGTCGAGCCGAACTCGAGCTACTCCTAACTAACCCACAGCTCAACGGACCGAAATGAGTCGATACTCGACTCACCATATATACATTCTTTTAAGATAAACGTCAAAAAGCATCATTTTTAATATAATGATTAGGCCACAGGTCAAGTCATAGTCGGCCCGTGACTCTGTCAACCCGAGCCACACCCTTTTTGACATCCCTACATCCAGGAAGATCTTAAATGTTGGGAACTATAGTTGCAAATCTCAAGCCTAAGTTTTTCTGTCCTCGCACTTCCCGTAAAATTCAATGTAAGGTTGTTTTCGCGACTTTGTATTCTAATAGAATTAAAATCACACCGTGTTCCTTCATGTTTCAAGCCAAATCAACAAGCCTTTTGATTAGTTCTTTCCAATCTCATCGCCTCGTATTCTCAGGATCTTATGCAAATACCCGTGTGCATATTTACTTCAGTGAAATGAGGAAGAAATTACTTGTACTATAATGACATAGAAGTCCTTGAAACCAACCGACTAAACAATTGGCAGAAAGTAAAAGAGAACTTTGATGATTAACTTTAACAAGCCGAGAGACACTAGGAAGGGAAAAACAAGAACGCAAGAAAATTGCGAACCTAAATGAACAAAAATTACAGGTGTTATTTTCTTTCAAAAAATATTAAACTGGGATTAGCGTTTCCAATGTAATATGTGCACCATTGTCAACAAAGAAACGTGCGTACCAGCTCCCAAACTACAACGAGCTGATTCTCATCTGCCTTTAAAAAGCCACTATCAATGGCATTGGTACGGAAAGAGCACCCCAGAGCTGACTAATTGAGTCACGCGTTCATCATCCAACATTAATCACCTTGCAGGCAGTAAAGCTGACGGATATTCCCTGAAGCTGTGTTCCAAACACAAAATGTGCTGACACCAATTAGTAAACTCATAGATATACAGTTGTTAAGACAAATTCATGAATCTCAAGATGCCTAAGGGTAGACTGTAGATTCGAAAAACATTGCAATAATGCATGGTTTCTGTAACCTTGGTTGCTTCAACAACTATTTAGACAAACATCATCAGGCCAGGTTTTATGATTTAGCCTCACAATAAGTCTTAAAATTTGATACATATTGATTAAAAGGAGACCAAAAATGCTTAAATTAAATCCCGCTGTCACGAATAAGCATGAGATGAATGCTACAAGCATCTGAGGAATGTATTATGTACTCGATTGATTCCTAACAAATTAATCAGTTCAAGGCCTGACATCCCACTCGCAAAAACAAGTTGCTTTTCCATCAAAGTTTCCCAATAACACTGTCAATTTCTCCCAAAAATGACATACCGCTATATATAGTATAATCTATAATTACCATGTTTCTGACAGAGGTAAGCTTTCTCCATGAGGCCAATGTCAATTCAACACATCATACTGGACTTAGAGTGCAAATGTTTCAGCACTTTTGTTCTCTAAAAAACCTAGACAAATGAAATACGTACCATTTTTACCAAATATACCTAAGAAACTCCATGACTATTTGAAAGCAATAACATTTTTTGCTTTCCTATTCGGGACGTATTCATAAAGGAAATAATAGTAGGTCTTCAACTTGCTCCAACAATTCAAAATAAGTTCTTATGAGGGGAGATGCTTAAAGCAGGTTGAAAATTTGAAGCAAACATATAGCATTACTATGGAGCTGCTCCTCAAGAATAGCTGCAAAATCAGAAAATGAAATGGAAATACAAAAGAATTTTACTTTGTTTGATATATTCTACTGCACGTACAGAAGGTTAAGCAGGATTTGAGAGATTATTTTTTGTTTCTAATGGTCAAGCCGATTAAATATAGTTTAGGTATTAAAAACTCAATTAAGAATGTGTACTCTCTACAAAAAGCATTTCATTTCTAGCATACTACAGTGAAAATAATGAATAGCCAGGGCTTGACATTAAAATTACCATATAACCAGTCCTTGAATAAAAGATGAAGCGCACATGACAACTCCCGCTTCCTATTTTCCTCAAGAGGCGCTTCCCTCAATAAGTGCTTCAACTCCCCCAAATTCTTTTGCTGAAACATCGCAAACGATTCACCAATTCAAATGTCAGACCAATGTACATTTTATGATTACATACAGCAATTCTTAGAAACAAATCTACAGCTCTTCTTATAATCAGCACCAGTTCACATACATTTCTCTGCTGGGATGCCATGTATATGTCTGGCAATGGAAATGGGTTATCCTTTGTAGATCCACAGGCTTCACCTCCAAACCAGCTAGGAATCTACGTAACAGGAGAAAAACAAATACAACCAAATCTTAGTTGATCCCTAAATCATTACGAGGGAAGTTCTAGAAACATTAAGACTCCATTAACCCCCTACCCCAAAAATTCACCCCACTAAAAATAAAGGTAAAATGATAAAGAGAGTAAATACTGATATTGATATGGACAGACAAAAGCTCAGCACTATGAATAAATCGAAATTATCTAATACCAAGATTCAGATTGCAAGAGTGCAAGATAGAATCAAATGGACAAAACAAGAAAAGTTAATCAAATCAAAAGAAATATTCAGCTTCCATTAACAGATATTGGAAAGCATTTTCTATATGAGCATAAATTAATCTGCATAGCATACCAAGAAATTAGTGAAGTGCTCAGGTTCCAGACACGTTGCGGTCTCTGATTGAACTTCGGATGTGCCTGCATGATGAGACAATGAATCATGTGGATCAACCACCCCCAATGTCACGGATTCATTCCACCTGTTGATAGTTGCTTCAATGCCAGCTTCTGCCATGTGTTCCTCCAGTTCTGAGTAATAAGTATTGTATGGTGCCACCTGATTTGAAATGTCAAATATCATCAAACATATAGTCAGTGGCTTAGTGCAAACCTTCCAAATGTAAAGATACAACTGCTTTGACTAAACTTGTGGAGGCAAATCTTCAGATAGACATGAACTTTTGAAAAATTATGGGCATAATATTGGATCAGATAGCCGAAAGAGAATCAACCTAACATGTTATTGACTAAAAATAAAAAGCTACTGCAACTAAATTTGAAAACAATCTAAAACATCATATGCCACCCAAAAAGCAGAACTTCGGGTTTTTACCTTGAATCCCCGGACAAAAGATGTAAAGTCTATTTCGTTAGGGCAGCTAAGAATCTCCAAAAAGAAGTTCAAGTTCAAAGATCTTTATCTTTGAAATAAGATTATTAAAAACATGCATCCCAGAACAATTTCCCTCAAACTTCATTTTATAGCTATGGAACAGTACAAACATAATGGAAACCAACGCACTACAGCACATTACATATCACATGAAATGGGGACGAAATAACCTGCAACTTATGGTTATCACCAACAATTAGTGGTTGCTGGTTTACTCCAAGAAAGAACACACATTCACGACAATTGGCGATACAGACTCGTTTTGCTGCTGCAATAACATGAACTCGCTCACAATGTTCAATTTTTACAGCCTGTAAAGACATCAGCAAAATCTAAGGCAGGCATATATGTTTCATATTTATCCAGAAATGAGATGACACATTTATAAAACCAAGGCATAAGTTATCAAGAAAAATAATTGCTAACACTACAAATGCTTGTGTATTGCGTTTCTATGTAGTGAAAATGTATTAGTAGCTATCAATATATGTATGTATAGTTAAAAATGACTCCTATTGCTGGATTCTCTCATACTTGGTTTACATGCCCTAATAATCTCATACAATACTGTTAATGGTCATGATAATACTCTTCATTTGCTGTTGGTTTCTCATCATGCCTCAGGTTATTCTTTAGATCACAGATTCTTGACATCTCTGTTATGCTGCTGGTAGATCTGTTTTGGCTTCATATATTAGCTGACTAGTCCAATTTTAGTGCTACTTAACAAGGAAAATCCACACTATCAAATGCAAATTGCAGTTCATGTAATTGCAACAGAAGTCATTTCATATATTCAAAGAGCAAAAATACTCTGCTTCAATCAGATACAGATATATCTTGGAAATTACTTTCAAATTTATGTTGTTAAAAAATGTTAGGATGTGATCAACAACATAAATATGAACCAGATAATGCACAGTATTCAAGAACGCAATACACTAACATTTTCCTGATTCCTTGACTTTTCATCACAAATTAACTACCGGAACTCATTTTTTATAGATGTGTATTATGGGGTCTTTCATCTTATTGCAGCTTGATCAGCTACAGCAAACACAAGAATTTTTCTTGTAATGCACTTTTAAGAGTTCAAGATAAACATGCTAATGCATGCTCAACATCATCCAAATACATATAGCGGATCATGCAACTAAGTTCATTTAAAATATATGATAATGAGTAAATGCTAAAAATTAAAACAAACCATAATTTCAGAATTACCTTGCCAACAGCTCCAAGGACTATAGTAGCATCAGAGCATCCATAGACAGTTGCATATCTCAAAGGTGCTAAGATGTAGATTACAGAATCATGACAGTTGAGAACCTGGAATTGTAGAAAAGTGTACACATTGCATAAAAGGCAAAGCAAGCATAAAAGTTCACTTGATGGGGAAGACATATTACCATACAACCCAAACAAAAATGCCAGACTGGTTCAAATTAACACAAGAGTTTATAAGAGGAACAAAAAGTCTTGTATGTCTCAGTTGGAAGCATGTATTTGGCAGTATTAGGTGCTGGAATGTTAATAGCGGTAATTGTTCTACTGCTACTCCTTTACTATGGTAGTACTGTAGCAGCAATACTTGCAGTCTTCAACTGTGGAAGCCTTGTTTATCAGTAGTAAAGTTAAAGAACTCCTTGTTTAGCTTATGTCTTATGTATCAGGAGGTTTCCCTTGTCAATAATGTTTAAATGCTGGAGCTCAACTAAAAAAAAAAGGACCATTAAGAATCAGAATTCAAGGTATTATAAACTTCAAGTTTTTGTTAATGACAACATTTTTTTACTTTACAATATAAAGTTCGTTTTTCTGCCACAACAACACAATATGATTTTCACACAAGTTATTTTCAAGCAATTTAAAGTTGCAAAATTACCACTCACTGAATATTTAACCACAAGAAAACATTATATTCGCATAACAACAGACCTTTACAGAGGAACCTCTAAGCTCCAATGCCTGCTTCACAAACGATGCTTTCGAGATCCCCTCTATAAAACTGGAACCTCGAGGAGTTGGTGAGGCCTTGAGTGAACTTGCACAGGCCTCAGTCATGGCAACATCCTGATCAGATGTACTTGGTGGGCCATTTTCTTTTGCGGAAATTCTTTCACTAACATGTTCCAAAGCAGAGGTTATAGTCTGTGAAATCCAGTGATGGACTTGTGCAGCAGCAACAGGAACGGCAGGCATATCAGGATCAGAATTGGCAAAAAAGGGAGCATATTGACTTAAAGGAACACTTTCAGATCCCTTATCACCAAATTGAATTAGAAACCCGAGGTGCTCAAATCCTTCAACTGTCAAGACCTAAAACAATATTGTTTAAGCTAGCAATTTAAGCAAAGCTGGGAAATACCAATGAGTTGGAGATGTTGAAGGAAAAAAAATCTGTTATGAAAAATCAAAGAGGATAAAATCACACAGAAGAAGTTCCTCTAAACAATGTTCCCTTTAAAAATAAAAATACTTTTCATGCAGACTTTATTCAAGTGATAATTTGAAAAGTCTAAAGAAATTCAATACAAACAAAATTACAAGTCAACCAAACAGGGCACATAAAAGTTTAATGTTTAAGTTCATGCTTAAACTTAGCAGAGAAGGACCTCAATATTTCATTAAAACACAATTGACCTAAATTGCAGAGATTTCAACTGGGAAGTCACAATGTGTCAGCAGGTTAACAACTGATGCTATACTTTTCAACTTGCACTGATTTGCACAAAAGTTTAAATGAGAATGAATATTTCTGTTTACCTTTCTTAAGCAAACAAGTAAAAATATTAATATTAAAGATATTTTCACAAAAGTAAAAGAAAAAAGAACCTATTCCGTCTACAGATTACTGAGGTCCCATGTAAATTGGTACAACCTTGTTTGGAAAATCGGCTTTATTTTTTAGTTTTACATAAAACCCTAATGTATGGGTTTGAGAGACACTAAACCAAACTTGCCTTTTTCAATATCTCTATCAAATGGCAAAACATCTACCAATAAATCTTGAGACAAACCCAGGTACACGAAAAAATTAGGCACATCAGGATGATAATGGAAATACTACTCACAGACAACCAAAAACCTAAACGGCTGATTGTTTTCATCATATGGCTCAAAGTTTGAGCAACAAAGTCATATGATGCGCCCCAAGCTAGTTATTGTATATCAGTTCTTTTGGTAAAACATGGAATTGTTTTTTCATATCTTACAAGATCAAACAAACTAGCCAACAGAAAAAAGTTAGGAGGTCCTCCTCCGACAAGCTAATTAAGAAAATACAACATAATATTGGCAACAAGATGTAAGTACATTCAACACAGGTAATTCCCTCATTTTTACTCCTCAGAAAGTTCTTTGCCATGCTAGTCCTATCAGAATAATTCAAAAGAAATAACATAAAGAAAAGTAAGAAATTAGGACAAAAGTTCACTCCTTGAATTCACCAACATTATCCTTTTCTTCAGATTCTCATACAGTCATACATTAGTTTTCTAAAAAATAACTGCAAGGAATGAGAATAAGAGGACAAGAGCAAGGTAATTCTACAAACCAGGGACTCTTCTCCTTCTCCTTCTCCTTCCACTGGCTCTGCCAAAAGTGACAAAATATTAGCAATGTGCTTTTGTAGATAGGACAACTGATGAGCCTCTTCATCAGCATGTGATGGCATAAACCGGCGACTATTGCTTCGTACAAGCTGCAACATGATGAGAGTGAGCAAAACTGGAAACTTAATTTTTAATAATACCTATGCAACAATTTAAACATCCATGCAACATATGTTAAGCCTAAGCAAGGGAAACGGGGTAAAGAAAACTGATGCAACAAATTCATTGGCAGCCAAGTGTAGAATAAATTTCAGCACACCTTAACTAAATAGGGAACAGGAAAAACAACCCATACGTCAATATAGCCAGCACAAAGTTCATTACAAAGCCATTTAAATGTTCCATGCAAAAGAAGAAAATTTTTCATTGAAGCTAATGTTTGCAAAGAAAAAGTCAATGTACAAAAGGAGTTTGAAATTTTCAGAAGGCAGGTTCCATAAGTTATTGTTCCAACAGCAAAAAGTGGTTCAATCTGAGGAAAGAAAAGAACAATGATCAATTACAACATTTATTGCCTATATGCAACTTACATATCCAAACCAAGTTCCCAACCACTCATAGACAACCGAACCCGCTGCAAAACTAATTATACTTAATTTCTCAAATTCACACCTCTCACCTTGTTATGGAAAAGAGGCTAATTTAAACTTAACTGCATTTCTGAACAAACCACATTCAATACCCCGGAAACAACGAACTAGCTTTTTTCCACTTAATAGCGCATACAATATTCTACCACATTGTACACATCAACACAAGGAATTTCAGACATTCAACAATACCAGGAGCAGAAATTAATGATAATTTACACAATTAACAACAAAAGCACCAACATTTCCAAAATCAAACAAACCCAAGAAAGAGATCAAAAAGCTAACCTGAAGTGGCGATAATGCAGACAAGTACCCGTCGAAAGCTGACGTGGACGGCCAAACATCGGCCACGGCAGCAGAGTCCTTATGAGACCTCGGCAAAAGCTTCTTATAAGACTGTATATACAAAAAAAGTATCAGATCACGAAAATCTGCTCCAACCGAGTCAATCTCGCCGGAAAGAGCTTTTACTAGCGGATCCGATTCGGAATGGAGAACCGAAGCGAGTGTCTCGAGGACAAGCCTGGCGTGCACGGCGGAGATCTGGAGCGACTCCGAGAGGGTGGCCGAGTCGACTCGAGTTCTAGCGGCAAGTGTTTGTTTCAATTGGGTGAGGGTCTGAGTCAGGTCGGGAAATATGAGCTTTGGGATTGGGAGGAGCCCGTGCTCGAAAGGCTCGCGTCGCGGGTGCAGTAGAGAGCTCGAATAGGGGCTTGCCGGCGTACTTGGTTCGCTCGCAGACGTTGACGGCGGTTCAACGGAGTCCGTCATCGTTGGAGAGGGAGCAATGAAGAAGTTTTGGCTATTATTTCATTTTATTTTTCTGCAGATCTTTGGGAACAGCAATGAATGGCGCTTTTGGGTGTGTATCTGAGGCCGGAGAGAGAGAGAGAGAGAGGGAGAGAGTGTGGAGCTAGGATAAGCTGTGGGCGGACATAGAAAATACGACTCACGTGGCGGGGTTTGATTCGATTGACTTGATGACTTATATGACGTAAGTTATGAGGACAAGTGGGTCGTGATTATCATTGTAATGAAGGTACTAAATTGGCAATCTCAAATTAAAATCACACGTAACAAAAATGGCATGAAGATAAAATTACAAAACTAGCGTACCGGTTCCACAAGGTTTCAATGTTTTTATTATTACAGATTCATTCATTGATTCATTTTCTTTATGCACTAATCATTTGAATTGGCAACTAATAAGACTAAATCATGATCATAAAAGAAATAATGAGCATTATACTACTACTATTATTATTATGGATGAAATTACTATTCACTCTAAATGTTTAATCTTGTAATTGTTATTATTTTGAATATCTTAAAATAATTACTAATGCGTATTTATTGATCCATTAATATAGGATTTCATGTTATCAACCATCTAAGAGAAGTGAATTGAGTTACATTTTGTTGGGAAGATTCTTAAGTACTCTTTCTTAACCATTTTTCATTAGACAATGATACTTGATCTAATTTTTTTAGTATATACATAGAAAGATCACTCAAACTCTCAAACCATCATAGTCAACTTTTAGTAGCAAAAGACCATATCACAACTCTAGATGAAACTAAAACCTATGTCATGAATCCTTTTCTAGACCATATTTGAGATGCTTTTACTATATGTTTTCTTTCCTCAAGTTTGTTTACCCTGAACTTCATGTTCTATTCAAAGGACGATCTTTGGAGTAACTAATAAGGTTACTTCTTTTTTATTGAAAAGTTACGATTAGAATCACGGAAATAATCTCTTTGTAAAAAACAAAAGATTGTTTATGTACAATGTAGGACCCTCTTGTGCACTGGGCAACCTTTATTGATACTCTGTTCACATGCAGTAAGAAAAGAAATGTCAGTTCTTTGTGGGCATTTAGTCACACTCAAGTTTTTCTCTTGTATCAGATACAATTGCATATAGTACAAGTTATAAAATCAAATTAAGCACTAAATCAATCAAAGTGGTTTGTAATTGAAGCTAAAGTGCTATATCTTACTTCCAAGCTCATATTTTATCCGCATGTTCTGGTAAACTCACTTTTGGCTTTTTGACTTATTCTTTTTTATGAACTTTCAATAACTACGACTATAGTCAAAAAAAAAAGGCTAGTAAGTTCTTCAACTGAATTTCTAGGGTTTGGCTTAATGATTGAAGATGCAACGGATATCAAAGAGTGGTGAAGCATTAATTCAATGCTTGTAGGCTAGAATTTTTAGTCTGTTAAACTGACCCTATATTCAACCATCACTTACTATGATGATTTGAAAGAGTTATGGGAGGATCTAAAACAAAGATTTTTTATTGACAATGGTCCTCGTGTTCAACAGCTAAGGTCGAGCTTGTCCAAGTACACTCAAGATGAACAGACGGTCGCTAGTTATTATATGCAACCTTTGTTATGCTGTTGTGGAAGGTGTACTTATAACCTTGGCTTTTAAAGGGACAAGAAACGAGAGGATGACTATGTCCATTAATTTTTTATGGGCTTTGACAATTATCTGTATGATCAATTCGATCTAATATTATAGTTAAGGAACCACCCTATCATGACAATAATAATAAATGAAAGTGAGTCTTACGTGCATTGCATTTATACTTGATATGTGTGTTGTATATGAATGAAAGGATTATGATGATTGTTCTGAAAATGAAATGTGATATTCTATGAATATGTAAAAAGAAGTGAATAATATGTTAGTGTATTGATGTGACCCATGAATTGAGTGAACCATTGATGATGGTTACCTTATTGAGTTCACAAAAATCATCAAAATTGTAACGTTGATTTTTTATGACCGAGAGACGTTATTAACTATTGAGGGACGCTATAAGCAGTGTAGACTTGTACTTTTGGGAAAGAGAAGAAAAATTCTCAAGTCGGTCAGCTAGATATGGACAGATTAGATAGATTTTGTATATT
>JANPWT010000004.1:31258788-31273676 GCA_024678245.1 Erythroxylum densum
ACAAAAGTACAAAAAGCAACTTAACACTTGTCACTTTCCTATGGTCTAATCTCTAACTTAGTTTTGTTTGAAACTAACTCTCTTAACTCTCATCTTACCATCCAACTATCTCTAAATCTTCTTTTAATTTTTTTTCCTTCTTTCCCTAATACTCCATAAATTTTGAGATAAATCCAAAATTTACCGAAATTCACAAGTATATAATTCCACTAATCAATAAAATTTCCAATATAATTTAAATTCCAAATTCATCACAATTCCGTTCAATTATATCCGGAACTATTCATGAGTGTATGTGCAATTTTTTTTGCAACAATTTCACTATTCATGTATATGTATATGACATATTATGCATGAGCATGAAAAATGCATTTCTAAGCTCTCACTGATCACTTATATTTACTATTATAACCTTCCTGCGATAACGGGATGTTACAAATAAGTAATATAATAAACATAGAATAAGGTCAAAAATAAAAATAAAAGATAAAATAAGTAAATAAATACACAAAAAAAGAAGACAAAGAAACAAAATAATCAAACATGTCATTATAAGAAAATATTTACGCTAAGTAAGGAAATATTTAGGCCAAATAAAAATGAAAAGGAAAAGGAAAAGGAAATTTAAGATATAAAAAGTAAAGTAAGTAAATAAATAAACAAAAAGAAAAAAGATAAGTAAATTAAACAAAAAAGTAATCAAAAAATATGAAACAAATAAATAAAATAACTAAAGGAATAAGTTTTACAAACAAAAGTGTTTAGGCTAATTAAAAGACACAAGAATCAAAGGAAAATGTATAAAAGGCCTATAAAAAGAGAACGACCTCTTTATGTAGGATCTTTTACCTGTATCTTAGTTCACAAAAATTTTCTAATGAAGGCTAAGTCCTCGATAAGTTCTAATAGGGTTATATCATTCCTGATCACCTTTACCTAATTGTTCTTAGGTCTTCCTTTTCTTCTTTTACGGGCTCTAAGTATAATTTTC
This sequence comes from Erythroxylum densum, assembly GCA_024678245.1. Lineage (NCBI taxonomy): Eukaryota > Viridiplantae > Streptophyta > Magnoliopsida > Malpighiales > Erythroxylaceae > Erythroxylum > Erythroxylum densum. The sequence continues at coordinate 31,259,780 of JANPWT010000004.1, forward strand.
TCATATTTTTTCACTGGAGTATTAAGGTGTCTCTTCTTAATATGTTCGAGACACCTAAGTCTTGTCTTCCTTACTTTACCATCAATAGTAGTCAACCTTAATTTTTCTCTTATCACTTCATTCATAACCTAATCTCTTATTATAAGATTTCATATCCAATAGGGTATCCTCATCTCCACTACCATTTTATAACTATGCGCCTTTTTGAATGTCCAAGATTCTACCCCATAGAGTATAGCCGACTTAATTGCTAACTGATAAAATTTACCTTTTAACTTAAATGATATCTTCTTGTCACATAAACTCCTAAGGCACTCTTCCATTTTAACCACCCTAATTAAATAAAGTGAACTATGTGGTCATCTATCTCGCCACTACTTTGGATGATAGATCTAAGATATTTAAAACAATCTTTCCATGGTATAACTTTAATACTAGTCTTGATCTCCATATTAAATGTAGCCTTACAACCTGAAAAGTTACATTCTAAGTATTAATTTTTAGTCCTGCTCATTTTAAAGCCCTTTGATTCTAGTATATCCCTCGAAAGTTTAACTTGTCAATAACACCTTCTTTTGTTTCGTCAACTAAAACAATCTCATCAGTAAAAGACATAACTAAATGCACATCCACTTAGATATTATTGATAAGCTCATCCATAACTACTACAAATAGGAAGGAGCTTAACAAGGATCCTTAATTTAGCCCAATATTAATAGAAAAATACTATGTATCTCTTGTTGTCCTTTCTCTAGTTTTAACACCTTCATATACATCTCTAATATCTCGCATATAGGCAACAAGAACTTCCTTAGCTTACAAACATTTCTATATGACTTTCCTATGTACCTTGCCATAAATGTTCTCGAAATCAATGAAAATTAAGTGCAGTTCCCTATATCTATTCCTATAATATTCTATTAATTGTTTAATGAGATGAATGGCTTTTTTAGTGGACTTCTGTAACATGAAATTGAATTGATTCTATGATATAGTTGTAACATTTCTCACTTTATTCTTAATCACTCTCTCCCATAGCTTTATAGTGTGATTGAGTAGTTTGATGCCTTTATAGTTAATATAGCTTTGAATTTCTCCTTTGTTTTTATAGAGAGGGATTAATATGCTAAGTTTCCACTCATTCAACATTTTTGGAGACTTGAGGATCATCATATTAAAAAGCTTAGCTAACCAAGCAAAACTCTCTTCTTCTAGGCTCTTCCACACCTATTTAGGTATGTGATATGATCCTATTTCTTTTCCATTCTTCATCTTCCTTATAGCTCCTCTAGTTTCTTCTCTCATGATGCATTAGCAAAAAGTGAAGTTACCATATTGTTCAAAAGTGTTAAGATCACCTAATAAAATATTTTAAGCTTCACCTTCATTAAAAAGCTTATATAAGTAGTTTTGTAATTTTCTCTTAATGTCATTTTTCTCCACGAGAACCTGTCCTACTCCATCCTTTATACAATGAACTTGATAAAAGTCCCTTATTTTTTGTTACCTAGTTCTCACTAACTTAAAATATCCTTTTATCCATCCTTAGTTTCCAATCTTTGATATAAGTTCTCGTAGGCTCTACTTTTGATTTCTACTGCACTTTCTTCATCCATGTTACTATCTAGTAGTGCTTTATAGGCAACCTTCTTAATTTTCACCTTGTCTTGGACGTCTTCATTGCACCACCAAGAGTTCTTCTTACTACTTCTAGGCTTTTTAGAAATTCACAAGATCTCCTTAAATACATTCCATAAAATTGTTGTTGCTTCCTTCCACATCTAGTTAACATCTTCTAGTTTTCATGCTTCTCTAGACATTACTTTATCTCTAAGCCATTCCAGAATGTTTCCTCTTAAATTCCCTTATTAACTTCAGTACACCTCGAGAACTTCTCTTTTTGTAACACTTAATTATAAGATTCATGACCAACAATCTATGGTGAGTTGACAAGCATATGTTAGGTATCACCTTACAATCTTTACAACTGGGTCAATCACTTCACCCTACGAGAAAGTAGTCAATCTGAATCTTTACGGTTCTACTACTAAAGTTACCAAGTGCTCCTCTCTTTTTGTTAAAGAATGAGTTGGCTACCACCAAATTAAACGAAGATGAAAAGTGTAACAAAGTAGTTCCACTATCATTCCTAACAAAGTAGTTCCACTATCATTCCTATCTTCATACCTAAAACCCTCATGGACACAAGAATACCCGTCAGAGGTTGCCTCTATATGGCTATTAAAGTCTCTTCCTGTAATAATTTTCTCATTAGGGGGAATCTATTGAATCACCTTATCTAGCTCTTCCTATAATTGATGCTTAAGTTATTCTTTCAACCTAACTTGTGGTGCATAAGCACAAACCACATTGAAAATAATATCTTTTACTAAAATCTTTGAAGATAAAACCATTTCATTGATCCTCTTTATTCACATAACATGATGTATATGTTCTTTGATAACCAAGATATCTAGATCATTTGTATGGCTGAAACACCCTGAATATGAAAGTTTGAACTTACGGATCTCTTTCACTTTAGCCCCTATCCATTGTGTCTCCTAGATACACATTATATGAATCTTTTATTTATCTAAAATCTCCATTAATTCTAAAAAGTTCCTTGTAAGAGTCTCAATGTTCCAGGAACCTGTATGCAATTTATAAACATCTTCATTCCTTTTATCCCTAAAACTCATTGAATGACTAGCCTTAACACTACCATAAGTAGCAACCACTCCTACCCTAACACCCAAACAAAAGATATACAAGACAAGCATAACAAGGTTTTAAATGGCGCTAAGACTATTTAAGAAAAGTGACAAGGACTGAAGCTTAAAAAAAGCTAGATAAAAGGGATAAACAAGCCATAAAAAAGAAACTATTAAAGTCGCTAAAATCATAAACCAAATAAGCTATACTAAATAACAACACTAAGAAATAAACTGTAATAATAAAAAGGAATAAAGAAAATAATCAAAGGAAGTCTTTAAAGCCGAATTCATGAAAATATAGTATTAAATCATCAAATTGTTAGCCATATTTAACTTGCAAGAACATTGACTAACAACTAGAAACAAACCCAACTAACATTCTACTAATAGATCCTGATGCACAAAATTAAGCTACTCGAATAAAAAGTAGTCAAAAAGAGCCACTACACTAACTAGGAAGTACCAAGTAATTTAGAAATTTGGAACTCTAATATCAACTTTAGGGGAAAAATAGCAAAGGAAACTAGAAATCATTAAATTTGACCAAATACATAAAATCAACATGCAAAACCAACCTTGTAGCAGTAAACAAGAACTCAAATAAGTTAGTTAACAAAAAAAAGAATAAAATTGGAACTTTTCAAACTTATCCAATTCCAAAACCTTAACACTTAGAGGAAGTTAAAAAATAAAATTTGAACTTTCCAAACTTATCAAATTCCGAAACCTTAACACTCTGAGGAAGTTAAAAAAAGTTAAGCTTTTAAGAATGAACTCATCTTTAAAGTTACTAACTGACTTCAAGAATACCCACTTAAATTAGGGCTACAATTCTTCAAAAGACAGGTGAAATTTTTCTTCAAGCACCAATGAAATGAATTGTAGATGTGATAAAACCTACAATGAGCTTGATTCCTTTTCCTCCCTGTTACTAAATCCCAATTGTGAGTGATAGTTTAAAACTTTCAACGAGTAGTTTCTAGTGACAAATTTTAGGATTAAAAATTTTGAGAGTTTAAGAGTGAGAATTTGAATTGTACAATTTTGTGACACTATATAGAGTGAGAAAATGGGTGAAGAAATGACTTAAAATACTCAATTTACCAGAAAATTCGTTTTGTTATATAAGAAAATTTTAAAAGAAATTATTAATTTATTTTAATAAAAAGTTTATTTAAATAGTCATATACATACTAACAATATAATAATATTTATTAAGGTAGTTTGATAAATGCTTAAAAATATTCATAGAACTTGATATTTAAAAATATCTTTTAAAATAATAAATATATCTTTAAAAATGACTAGAACTATTTTTTACCAAGATTTATTCAGACCACGTGCACTCAAACCCCGGTGAGGTCTATGGTGGCTCCGGTACTAAGCCCAAAAATTCTTGGGTAAGTTGTTCTCTTTTTAGCGAACCATAGGGTCTCCAGTGAGGTCCAAGGAAAGAACGTCCCACTACATAAGCCTGGGTTACAAGGGCAGTGCCATGAGAGTCCATCCCACCTCTTTCCCAAATGTCGGCCTAGCCTTCTATACATTCAAGTAAACACATGCAAATCAAACATGGTGGTCGACAGATTAACACAAAGTTCAAGTTAGAAACAGTTGAAAAAGCTTCCTATTATTGTATTTATACCACCAATATTCCTTCAGCACACAGTTTATGTGAATGTGTTTCCAATAAGAATAGAATTATGTTAAAAACAGAAGAAGAAAGAGAATAACGAGAATACTTTAAATGGCCCTTGACTAATTGAATGTTTTTACATCTTCACGATTAATCAATAAATCACTTAAATAACTTGTTTTATATAAACTAAGTTTATAAAATTAACTAGTAAGATTTTATATATTTTATTCTTTATCAAATTCAACTCTGCTTAATTATAAATCTAATAATTTTATTTTTATAAAAGTTTTTAATTTATAAAATATATATTTCAAATGAAATTGTATATTATGAACATAACCCAAATCATGACTATGTTTTAGATTATGTGTCTCACTTTTTCTTTAAAACATGACACATATTGGCATAAAAATTGTTTGTATTTTAAAATTATATTTTTTTGTGTATATGAATTATACTCGATATTAAGTCATAAGTTTTGGTCGGGTCGGGTCGGTCGTATCTGGGCCCGGGCCCTATCAAGACGACCCGTGGGCCGATCGGTCCACCCTTCATGAGGTCAGTTTTATGCCTGGGCCAAACCCAAGTCCAGCCCGTACCTCCCTTGGCTCATCCGTAGAAGGAAGTCTCCCATGCAAACACGTAAAGAGCTAAAACCTAGCCGAAAGCCATATATAAGGTATAATTCTCCATAATCAAGGTACGAAATCATTAACCTAGTTTTCTCTCGGCGTTTATCAACATCACCCTTACCAGAGAACTGACTTGAGCGTCGGAGGGGCAATCGGGACACAACCCCCGATCAGCCTTCTTTGCTTTGCAGGTATTTTCACGTCGAGATCATCACCGAAAGTGACCAATCTATATATCCAAACGGCAACGCACCGTTCAGCCAGAATCCGGCAGAACCAAGTTTAAACAATCTCTTAGTAAAAATATATTAAAAAATACATATATTATAACCATTTTCAGACTCCTACAAATCGAAGGTCCTGTGTATTAGTTACAATAACAAAAAGGTATTGGCGTTAATAAAATTATCTGGCATATTGCAAAAAATTACATTTTCATAGACAAAAACCATTCACAATACAAATACTATTTTTTAAGCCCCAGGCAAATGCGGTCCCAAACATTGACTTATGATGACGAAACCGTAAGCTACGGTGCCAGGTATGGAGTTATGGCGACGAGACCTTAGGCTACCCGCCATAACAGATCCATAGCTTTCCACGACCACGAGAAGCACTTCATTTAATAGGATACCCTTTAAAAGTATTCAAACACAATCTAGAATTCTAGAGACTGCCTAACAACTTTTCCTTGTTGCATTGAATTGGAGGCTTGGTATACCCAACTCGCAGCTTTCCTTTCATGCATGTCCTTGTTATCTTTTTTTCCCAACTATGGTGTTCCCCGCCTTTAATTTTTCCTTCATTCCCCCAATATTCTGAGGGCTACGTATCATTGTGTGAAAGAAATGAAAAATATAGAAAGCAAGACAAAGTCAACCTATATTAAAAATAATTCAACTAAATTGATAATTAAAACGGAAATTGAATAACTGAAAACAATACCCACAGATAGCAGGTTCTATTTTTGTGTGTGTATAAATTCCATATTGATTAGTGTGATCATAAAATAAAATAAAAAAGGGCATAACTTGCTTAAACCTCATTCTCAATTGTGAAAATAGCTACTAGGACTTGTGCCACTACGTGCTTAGTGAATGGGACAAAAATTTGCCAAAGTATCTATTCGTACACAATCATTTCAGTCGCGAAGCTCATCTGCATCACTCTTTTTCCACCAAACCACAGAGGCCGACAAAGGCCACAAGACTAGAGGACAAAGAGATAGCTCGTTTACAGGCTGTAAAGAGGACATTAGGAGCGGGAAAAAGAGACAATAGACACAGACAAAGGTCCCCACCGACCTGCAGAACACTGAAACTAAAAACTGCAACTTTAGACTTTAATATTATTACCAGTAAGAAAAGGCTGTTGGAGATCAGACAACCTCACCGTAGAAAAGCACTTTAGCCAATTCCTTGCCAGCGTAGAACTTTCACATCGTATTGAGGCAAGGTTACTACGATGATTAAACAAAGATGGAAATCAGGATTCCTGTTTGGTTCTGGGAAATGCAACCGTGATTCACTTCCACCAACTGTTGGGCATTTCAACCATGCATCCGGAGACATCCGGTATGCTATGCTATGCCTTGTGTAAGGAGAACTCATTTCACCCCCATACATGTTACAAGGAGGTTGAGTTCAGAGTCATAGCGTCTACTAGATCTAGATGTACTTATAAAGCATAAATCCTGTTAGATGTACTTGGAGCACAAAAGGAAGGTCACAGACCACAATATTCCAATCCCAACCTACTAAATACAAATGAACAGAGATGATTACCAAATAACTCACGGTTCAAAGCATAAATCCTATTAAACAACTTAGAACGACCAACAAATCCACAAAATCTACCGCCTTCAGAAGAAGGTTACCCGTCACACCAGAATCAACATCCAATGTCAAGCAGACGAGCTTCTCTCCTCACAGTATTTCCTTCACTTGGCAGCAACTAGGAAATATTACATGCCAAATGCAACTTGTCATGCATCCAGAATTACTCACAGCATGCAATCAGTTCTTGCTGGCAACCGCCGGAAGAAATTGAGTGGCACCGAAGGAAGCTTGTGCCGAAACCTCGGATGCCTTAAGACATAGAAACCAGTGAGAAGTGCTACAACTTGGAAAGGCGTAACATACAAAATAATGGCAGCAACCAAACAGAAAATCACAAAAAGTGCAGTGGCTCTTGGGTCTCGCCAGCTCAGTAAAGATTGCAGCCTTTCCCCTTGAGTAGCTAAATCACCAACCACAGTCTGAATCCTCCCAGCAATACTTCTCAAACGATCATATCTCATTCTTACAATTTCAGAAGGCCGAGAAGTTGGAAATGTATCAAATTCCTCGTCCAATTCATCAGGGTGTGCAGACTCTGCGTGAGAGAGACGAGTATCCATATAAGGCGGGTGCCTTGGTCTCCATCGGTAGTACCACACACCAATCAGGAAGAGATACAGGAAAATTGTGGGTAAAATAAGCTCTGGGTAAAGCACTAGTATTATAAACAATATGTGGATCAGCACCGTAGTAATGGGGTTCTTCCAATTGCATATTTGATCAAACCATTTGCCCACAGCAATTAACCCACTCAAAACCCCCATGATCCTGAAAAAGTTTGCTTTGCTTCTTCTCATACTCCACATGTGTGACCCAACATCCAACATATATTCCACAACATCTTTTCTTAACGGTGGCTCTGCTCGGCTTAGCCTCATTGACACAATCTGGGTGGCTTGGTGCCTCAAGCTATCGAGTTGGCTAACAGTGAGTGGATGGAGATAGTGCATCTTTGGTAGCAAGGGTTGTGAGTACATGTGCATCATATTAAGCAATGATGAGCAGGTGAAACGAACTGCCAAATGGATTTCTCCCATCTTCTTGACACCACTGGGATGTAGGACCAAAAGCGGATAAGAGTGTGTGTAAACCCTATCAGTTTCGAGTGTGGAAAGTCGAATGCGCACCTTCCCAATCCTTGAGTCCATTGGCCCTCCACCCTTGTCCCCACCATGTAAACGACAATTATCAAAGACTCCAATCGATATGACAGTACAAGGATCAAATACTTCCCAAGTATACTGCTCATTCCATTTAGGCATGAAACTGTCTATAATTGTTCTTGTCCGAACCCACTTCTGCCCATACTTTGCCACACAGTAAGCATCTGTTGATCCCCGACCACCTTCCTTTGTCTTCATTGGCATCAATCCTTGAGCGTTGAGAATGCCCAACTCAAGTACACCTATGCTGTGCTTCCACAACTGTTTTGCTGTGGGTCGAAGATCACTACTATAGTGAGTTGATTCATCTAGAACATGATAACCACCCTCCAAACAGATCCTCATGTGAATCCTGCTAGCAAACTTGGTTTCCTTCTTCTTTTCCCCCTCCACCACCACATGTTTCTCCAGGTTGAACCACCTGGTATTGACAGGTTTATGGTCAAACCTCCTGTCAACATGCTGTAAGGGAATTGCACATCTCCCGAGAACTTCATCCTTGTTGGGTGCTACCCTATCTTCAACACTCAAAATCAGCGGTTCCTCAAATGGTTCTGCGGCTACAAACATAAGGTCTTCATTCCACATAGGATTAATGCCCCTGTTCGAAGAAATTCTGGTTCTCAAGGCTTGGTGTCCCAGTACAGCCTTCACAAACACTTCTGGATATCTACCCTGAATATTTGCCTGCAAGTCCTGAGCTTCAATTATGTTAACCCTCAAATACCACAGTTTTGGAGAGAGATACACCTTGGACCGGATATTGGCAAGAGCATCCATTCCACTGACAGTAGCAGCATCCGAGTGCCAAGCTTCTGGAAAAGCTTCATCTGCCTGTGTTCCCATCCATACAGCTAACATTAGCTCCCCCTTAAGTTTTTCTCCTTTCCTATCCTCCAACCTATACCACTGTGGTGCCAACGGGCTATCTGGTGGAACCCTTTTTGGAACCTCATTCAAATCAAACCAAACCCGACCTACAAAATCATCTTTGACAAAATCCTTATCCTTGACAGTAACCTCAAGAACTGACGCTTGAAGCCGATCCTTTGAAAATGCAAATACCTGGTTCCATTCAGGGTTACTCTTCTTCTCAAAATGTCGGGTAGTGCCCTTATAATTTCCAAGCTTAACTTCTACATAAGGATCAAGACTACCAGTAACATCTTTCCCAGGTAAGTCCTTGGCCTTAACGACCCGGACATAGAGATATTGCATCTGTTCAACGAGATCATAGGTGCTTGTTAGCTTGTCACCAGTAATCTTCCCACCTCCAAGATGGGGATTGGTCTCCTTCAACAGAAATTCCTCTGGTGGAGGCCTCTGCATTGTCTTGGCTCGTGACTGAAATCGCTCTCCAAGTCACAAAATTTGTTTGATTACAGGTTGAGATACCAGGTTCCTATTGAAGCGTTTTGGAAGGATTTTAAATACAAGGATCCTGGAAGATGGTCATAAAGAATGCCAATTAGCCGTTACTAAATAGGAAACAAAATCACCTAAATACTCGGGGAAACTAACAAATAGAAAATCAATTCAAACATTTAAAGAAGTAACACTCACCTTAACGGTTAAGCATGAGAAAGGGAAGTGGTTTACATGGCAAACTACAACGCAGAACGACAATCTAAGTAAAGCAAGTATTGCAATCTAGGCATTGACTAACCGATTAGGCTTCGAAACGGAAGAACTTAAAGGAAAGGATTCAACTTTCAAAAGATACTAGCAAAGAGGATCTCCGAGTCTTCAGATCTGGAAGTTTGAACCCTGCAAATAACAGATATGCTTTATAACCCAATAATAAGTTTGATATCCACAGCAGATTTAGGTCCAAAGGCAAAGAAAAACATAAAAAGTTCGACTTGTTCGGCTACTGCGAAAATGTAGAAAATGCAAATATTACGAGAGAGATGACACGTACAACTCAGTTTGTTTTTCACCATCATACCCATCTTTTCTTTTATTTTCTTTTTCTTTTTTTTGAAAAAAAAAATAGTGTCTTTCGTCAACTTTCTCAAAATCCCAGAAATCAGTCATACAGATGCTAGACAAAGCTGAGATTTTCTCAAAAATTTCCCGTGTCTTTTACTTATCTTCCACTCCTTTGATTTCTATTTTTATCGAGAACCAACCAGAAAAGGGAGTTCTAATACAACCCGAACAAAAGCACAACACAAACAAAAGAGGCATCAAGTTTGAAGAATACCAGACTAGATGAACACAAAAAAGACAAAAAGAAAGTGAAAACTTGAAGGGTGTTAAGAGCTTAAAACATGGAAGAATGTTAACGTCACCTTAATGAAAACAAGCAAATGTCCTGAAAACAGGGTTCCAGAGAAACCCTAAAGTCCAGCTCGCATTTACAAGGCCTTAGATTTTCCTTAAAAGAAGAGAAGAACAGGAAAAGATAGAGATAAGGAGGAGGAAATATGTAAAGAGGGAGGAAAAGCAGGAAAGAAGCAAAAGAACAGAGGGAGAGGGAGAGCAAATAGACAGACTTGTGCTTGGCTTTTGCTTTTTTTTTTTTGTTTCCCTGGTTGAATTAGTATCTGTTGAATCTGCGAGAGTACATTCAGAACCTAACCCTCCTCGCCTTTTCTCTCTCTAAAACATTCAATCTTCTTTTTTAATTCTTTTCTCTGATGTTGTTTGTCACTGCTGGTGTACATACAAACAGACAAAGGCACGAATAAAGAGAGAGGAAGTGGTATTTGTGTTGGTGGTGGGGACCACATTAAAGCGTGTGAAAGACTGTGGTCGGGGCCTGGCACGTGCAGTGACCGCGGAGGTGATTAAACAACATTGGATACCCAATTTTGGATTTGCCATTATGCTAATTAGTTTTGGTTTGGGAATTAATTGAGTTTTCAATTTCGGGTAAAAAAATTAGAAAAGATACCGAAACAACCCAAAAACAGAGGTCCGCTTCATTTGGGCTGTGTCGTTTTATGGTCTAATAAAAAGTAAATTTCGGCAGCATAGGAAAGCGTGCCAGTCGTTGGGACGAGGCTCCACGGTTGCCGTATGCAGGCGCGAGGTTTTGGAACTCTTAATTTAACTGACAAGGACAAAAAGGGCATGCCATTCTAATCTGACACCTTGCGAGCTTAAGTATCAATAATGGAATCGCTATGGACTGGCATAGCGATGGAATTTTGTAAAAGCTTGCTTGCGGATTCGGATATTCTTCATCTTCGTCTATAGGAATTTTTGAAGTTAATTCCTGTGCCTCATAAATAATAGCTACCGAACAAATTCCAAAATAACTAGTTTAATTTTAAAATGAAATTATATATGTCCCCAAATTGTAAATACATCAAGCAAGAGCTGAAAAGGTTAGTAAGTAAGAAAGAAATAGGAGAACCAATTTGACAATTTTTAGCATACGGCCTAACTGACCTCTTTATGACCATTATTGGACATTAATCATTAGTAGATTTGGACGGATTTAGAAAAATTTTTAAATAGGGACAAAATAATAATAATTTTTTTTATAAGATTAAAATTTAAAATATTAATATTTTTATATGAAAATTTTCCCTAATGAGTAGGCCTTACCTCTTTGTTAATTGTATGCAATATTTTTTATTTTATAAAGAAATTTTTTCGTAATTTAAACTTATGACTTTCGTATTACAAAAGTGTAACATTATCTGTTGATTTAAGGTTTGCCCTCTATAAATAAAGTTGGTTATTACCTTACAAAAGTTTTGATACAACTATCACTTCCTACCTTAAAGAGTTTAAGGACATAATTATTTATTTAGGTTGGCCTCCTCAAAATTACATGTCTTTTATTTTATTCCATCAAATAATCCTATTATTAAGAAATGTTGACGGAGTCATTTAAAAATACTTGGAAAGGAAGTTCAATTATATATCTTCATTCTAATTTTATATAGGGCAAGGGCCACTATCATTTGAAGGCAAAAGGTACGACTTAACCATTAACATTTAACCAGATATTTAAGATAGTCCCAACTTTTATCTCTAGTACCAATTAACTCTTTAACATTTACAAAATGACACAATTTGCACTCTAAAACATAACTTCGTTAGGTTTATGTTTAAAAGGAGTGATAAAAATGCTAACGATGAACATATGGCATACAAAAAAAAAACAATTAACCAAATTCAATTTTCATTTTCCACCTTCCTATAGAGTAATAAAAACCTCAATTCAAGTTTTCATTGATTTCACCCACAACTTTTTGTTCTTACCCAGTTTATGCTTCAACCAAACCTCTGTTGCTTCAACCAAACCTTTGTTGCTTATGAAGCCTCTTGTATTCATTTTTTATGGTGAATAAATGCATCATTTTTTTCTTTTTTCATCTTTGCTTTCCTTCTTCCCTGAAAGTGAAAAACGCCATAGCTTTTATTGCCCACATCCACAATTTTTTCTTCTTACATAATTTTTACCAACAGTGAAAAAAATCGAACTCCATGAAGGTTATTATTGTTAGCTTCAATGACTGTATGATCATGATCTTAAGTGAGTATGATTACTTACTTATTCTTTGTCCTCTTTTTCTTTTTATTTATCCTAGAGTTTCAGTTGAATTTATTCAATTGTAATTCTATGATTTTAGATCATCCAAGGACTATACTGCATCACGTAAAATTATAGCATTTCTTTTCTTTATTGGTTGATTCTCCAATTTAGATATGGATAAAAAAGTTTTTATACTCTATAAAGTTGTAAGTAATTCATTTTTATGTGAAAGTATTGAGATGTACAAGCACCCGAAGAAGAATGGACAACAAGAACATGGTAAACCACTTCTCCTTGCTTACGTTATGTTAAAGAAGCTATAATAAATTCTGAAAATTGGTTAACCGATCGGGACTAATCAAGTACAATGGTGTTAAATTTCTAGAGTTTATTAGTTTGGGAATTGGTCATATTTGGATTGTAATTTAATTTTTTATTTCTATACTAAGAATGAGGATGTTGTTCCTAAATAATGAGAAGGATAGTTGAAATGAGGCAAATTAAACCAACATCAAAAAGTAGATTATAAATTTTCTTCTTTGTATTTTCACTTTCCTTTTCTAGTTAGTTATCTAAATGTATATGCAAGTATCTCTTATAATACATAATAATACCTTAGTTACGTATCTTGAGCCAAACGTGAAAGGGAAAGAAATTAAGAAATGCAGAAATACCTAATTTCGATCTCTGTAACTTCAAATGAGCTTTTCGAAGCCGAAACGAGTATTAATCTACCGCCTCCTTCTCAAGAACTCCTCTTCGAGATGCGGGTAAAATCTTTCTATAATTTTTTCAAAACATAAACTCTTTTAATAGGTTAGAAAATCTTTATGCTTACGGTTAATATATATGAACAACTACAGGAGACCTTAACCTTTATATATATAGCTTCCATACCCAGTTTTCCCATCACAAGGCCATTATGGATCCAGTCCATACTGATTAGGATCCATTTTTCACCTAAACCTTGACCCATTGATTTAAATCATTTATTAGGTCACTTTATTATCTTTATCTAAATCAAGATATGTAACTTAACTGATAAGATTTTGAAAAATCAAAACAATGCAATTAATAGTTGTTAAACTTTATGGGGAAGGAAAAAATTGTCCAACATTCTCCTATTTGGACAAGCATTAATTACAGTTTTGACATAGTTTAAAAACATTTTAAAAATGCGGTTAAGCCACGCTACTGGATTAGTTGACTAGGTTTAAAAACAAAACATTTGATCTAAAGATAATGAAAGTTTATTATTCCGTCCTACAAGGCTTTCAATACCGAAAAGTATCAAATGCATGCGTCATGTGCGACATAGATCTAATACTGTAGCGCCCCCTCATCGTAGGGTACATATCGGGACGCCCGAAGATCGCTCCGACACGTATCCCGCGATAAAGGTTCACTACCAGAAAA
>JANPWT010000004.1:31295407-31313182 GCA_024678245.1 Erythroxylum densum
TTAATAAGGGTATATCTATAATTTCATTAACTTTCTTAATAAGCGTGTATTTTTCTAAAACGACTCTTATTATGAATTGGAGGGACTAATATTTAAACATGACATGCTTAACAAATTTACCATGTCATCTTGACAAGTGGACTTGTGTTTTATTTAGCAAATGCTGGTCCTACACGTGTTGTGTAACGACGGAGATTAAAAATTACAAATTAATCGAAATTCCAGATTGTATCTTTGCGACAGGGAATTGCACAATTGCCTGCGTGTCCGTTGGGAAGAAATTCTGGGATTAAATTAGGACAACTTACTTGAAACGATATTAGGTTACAAGTAGATGACTGGCTTAGCCACTATTCTATACCATACCAGGCACAGGAACAGGCAGCCGCAGCAACCACCCAACAAAACCCAGTTTGCATATTATGCCATGACCACCTTACAATATAATCCGTAGGGTTGCAGACCCTGAATTTTGAAAGCTTTTTATGATCATTTCACTTTATCTTACCAAGTCCACTATCACCAACACAGCCACCAGAACCTCCACTCCGATTCTTATTTGAAACAGGAGATATCCTTATGGGTAACGTTTAATCACCGTCAAAGTTTGGGTCCTGGACCTCATTTTACAGATTCTTCGAAGATTTAATGGTGGCAATCTTTTCGTATTCTTCACATGCATGGTCTCAACACTTTTAGTGTAAAACTCAAGCATCCTTGTCTCGCTACAATCCTCTCTCACATGCATGCTGTCTCCTAGAGTGGACTTTCAGTTTCACCGTTTCCATCGCAATCACAATCACCATCCTCCACCGTTTCCAAAACCACCTAAAGGGCCTCCGTTGAATTAAACCAAGGTTTTGTTGGTGACAACCAAAAATGGAGAAACCAATCTTTACTCTCTTGCTTTGTTCAATCTTGGTCACGTTAACCATGACAAGAACATCTTTTGTGGCCTCTTTATCTCCTGATGGACAGGCTCTTCTTTCTCTTCTCTCAGCAACAGACCCATCAGCTAAGTCATCCTCTTCAATCCTCTCTTCTTGGGATCCTTCAAGCTCAACTCCTTGTTCATGGCAAGGCATTACGTGTTCTCCACAAAGTAGAGTTATTTCTCTTTCCCTTCCAAACACATTCCTCAATTTATCTTCATTACCTTCACAACTTTCTTCTCTTTCGTATCTACAACTTCTCAATCTCTCCTCTGCTAACATCTCTGGCACAATCCCGCCTTCCTTTGGCCAACTTATCCATCTTAGGCTTTTAGACCTCTCCTCGAACTCTCTTTCAGGTCCTATTCCACGAGAAGTCGGTGGCCTTTCCTCACTTCAGTTTCTCTACTTGGACAGTAATAAATTTTCTGGCAGAATACCTCCACAACTTGCGAATCTTACTTCTTTACAAGTTCTATGCCTGCAAGACAATCTTCTCAATGGTTCAATACCATCTCAGTTGGGTTCTTTGGTCTCCCTCCAACAACTGCGAGTTGGTGGCAATCCTTATCTGACTGGAGAAATACCACCTCAGTTAGGTCTACTAACCAATCTCATCACATTTGGTGCTGCAGCGTCAGGGCTTTCCGGTGTTATACCACCAACATTTGGGAACCTAATCAATCTCCAAACTTTAGCTCTTTATGATACTGAGGTTTTTGGTTCTATACCACCTGAGCTAGGATTTTGTTCGGAGTTGAGGAACTTGTACTTGCACATGAATAAGCTTACAGGTTCAATCCCTTCTCAACTGGGTAAGCTGCAAAAGCTTACCAGTTTGCTTCTGTGGGGTAATTCTCTCGCAGGGCCTATTCCAGTTGAGCTATCAAACTGTTCATCCCTGGTTGTTCTTGATGTTTCAGCTAATGACATTTCTGGGGAAATACCGGGTGATTTAGGAAAGTTGACTGTTCTTGAGCAGCTTCACTTGTCCGATAATTCCCTAACAGGTTTGATTCCTTCGCAGTTGAGTAACTGTACAAGTCTAACAACACTTCAGCTTGATAAGAACCAATTATCAGGCTCAATTCCGACCCAGGTTGGAACGCTGAAGTATTTGCAGAGTTTTTTCTTGTGGGGTAATTCAGTGTCTGGTACCATACCAGCCTCTTTTGGTAACTGCACTGAATTATATGATCTTGATCTTTCGAGAAACAAGCTAACTGGGTCAATCCCTGAAGAGATTTTCAACTTGAAGAAGCTGAGCAAGCTTCTGCTTCTAGGTAATTCATTATCAGGAGGATTGCCGAGAGGTGTCGCAAATTGCCAGTCTTTAGTTAGATTGAGGCTTGGAGAAAACCAACTCTCTGGTCAGATTCCTAAGGAGATAGGCCATTTACAGAATTTGGTCTTTCTTGACCTGTATACGAATCGTTTCTCTGGCGGCCTTCCATTTCAGATTTCTAACATCACCGTTCTCGAGCTGTTGGATGTCCACAACAACTATATTACTGGAGAGATACCAACTCAGCTGGGGGAGCTTGTAAATCTGGAGCAACTTGATCTTAGCAGGAACAGCTTCGCAGGTGAAATTCCACAAAGTTTTGGAAACTTTAGTTACCTGAACAAGCTCATTCTTAACAACAATTTGCTGAGAGGGTCAATACCACGATCCATCCAAAACTTGCAGAAGCTAACATTGCTTGATTTGAGCTCCAACGGCCTTTCAGGTCCGATTCCACCTGAAATTGGTTACGTTACAAGTTTGACAATTAGTTTAGACTTGAGCTCAAATGCATTTAGTGGTGAGCTTCCTGACACAATATCTGGTCTTACACAGTTACAATTGCTCGATCTTTCCCACAATATGCTCTGTGGAAAGATTAAGGTTCTTGGGTCCCTTACTAGCTTGACTTCTCTTAACATCTCCTTCAACAACTTCTCAGGTCCTATTCCCATAACACCATTCTTTAGAACTCTCTCTTCAAATATGTACTTTCAAAATCCAGACCTTTGCGAGTCCCTGGATGGCTCGACTTGTTCATCGAGACTCTTTCGAAGAGATGGACTTAAATCTACGAAAACTGTTGCCTTGATTTCGGTAATACTGGCTTCAGTGACAGTCCTACTTCTTGCGTCTTGGATTTTAGTGACTCGGAAGCATAGGTACATGGTTGAGAAGACTTTGGGAGCATCAGCGTCACCATCTTGTGCTGAAGATTTCTCTTATCCATGGACCTTTATCCCATTTCAAAAGCTCAATTTCACCATTGACAACATCCTGGATTGCTTAAAAGACGAAAATGTGATAGGCAAAGGCTGTTCAGGAGTGGTGTACAAGGTCGAAATGCCTAACGGTGAGTTGATTGCAGTAAAAAAGCTTTGGAAAACTAAACAGGATGAAGAACCGGCAGTCGATTCCTTTGCAGCAGAAATTCAAATTCTGGGACATATTCGACACAGGAATATCGTGAAGCTGTTAGGCTACTGTTCTAACAAGAGTGTCAAACTTCTTCTCTACAATTATATTTCAAATGGTAATCTGCAACAGCTGTTGCAAGGGAATAGGAACTTGGATTGGGAAACAAGGTACAGAATTGCTGTTGGGTCGGCCCAGGGCCTGGCTTATCTTCACCATGATTGTGTTCCAGCAATCCTCCACAGAGATGTCAAGTGCAATAACATACTTCTGGATTCGAAATTTGAGGCATACCTGGCAGATTTTGGCCTCGCGAAATTGATGAACACTCCAAATTATCATCATGCAATGTCTCGAGTAGCTGGATCTTATGGTTATATTGCCCCAGGCAAGTAATTTTCAAGCTTCCTAATTCCTTTAGCTCACTTATTTATCTTTTACTTGTTTTGAATGGATTAGCTGGTGATGACATGCAACTACGCATATGCTACCAGTAATGTCCTGTCACAAGGATCTTGCATGTAGTACAATGTTCTGTCAGGCAGGATTTCAAAATTCTATCAAGTTGGAATATAAGTAATCAACGTTATAATCGAATTGTTGATCCTAATAACTCTTTCTAATACTTGCAGAATATGGATACACCATGAACATAACAGAGAAAAGTGATGTTTACAGTTATGGAGTGGTTTTGCTGGAGATTCTTAGTGGTCGCAGTGCAGTTGAGCCCCAAGTTGGAGATGGGCTACACATAGTGGAGTGGGTGAAGAAAAAGATGGGAAGTTTCGAACCAGCTGTATCGATACTGGATACAAAGCTTCAAGGTTTACCAGACCAAATGGTACAAGAAATGCTACAGACACTAGGAATTGCAATGTTCTGTGTGAATTCATCCCCAGTAGAAAGGCCATCCATGAAAGAAGTAGTAGCATTGCTAATGGAGGTGAAAAGCCCAGCAGAAGAATGGGGAAAGACTTCTCAGCCTCTAATAAAACAGTCATCCAATCAAAGTTGAAATAAAAGAGTTTCTGTTTTAGATTTTCTTTTGCATCCAACAATCATCAGTGCTTGAGAATTAGAGAGAGCTCTCTTAAGAGGTAGTCTTAATGCTTGATTATTAGAATGTCTTCGTTCTCTTGTACAGTTGTAGAAACAGCTATGATGTTGAATTGCATCATGTTATGTACTATTACTAGCCTTTTCATTTTCCGATGATCTTACTGGAATCTAGGCACCAAATCCAAGTAAAGCAAGCTTGTAGCTCCACAGAATTTTAACTCTTCACCTGATATTACAATTAGCGGTAGAATAGCAGGAAAGGAAAGGAAATGAAGTAGTCTAAAGGATTGAGGCTTTAGATCTGTTGAATTGCAGTATTAGGTTATTTGACTATGAATAGGAAAGCATTAAATATGAAGAGGGGATGGAAGTTTAGAATCAAGCGGTGGATAGGATCTTCAACTCGTCGGTTGGAATGGTTCAAGTGAGCGTAATAGAATAGAAGCCTTAAATCCAAGTGATCATCTCCACCTGCCTCAACAGGCAATGGATTTGTCTCATTATTCCTCCCATGGTACATACAATACAAATGCTGGTCAAAAAGCTAGTAATCTGACACTCGTTTCACCAACATCCCATTCCTACCACACGCAGTATGCTTCTCTTTTTCTATATATAAAAGAACAAAGATTGGTATCATGGTGGGGCATTAAGCTGTTATTTGTAGCGTGTTTTCGACAAAAACGGATGTGAACCCAGCGAGCAGATTCATACAGAAGAGCCATACAGCCCATGCTCACCACAACAGTTTTTGGCTCTTCGTGTGTTCGAGTCAGATGTGGTATTGGCAGCTTTTATCAACTCTACACAAGTTCATCTGGTTTATCTCAACTACGGCCCTGCTCATGCCCATCCAAAACTAAATGCAAAAGCATCAATTAAGTCCATTCAAACACCAGTTGTAACACCCGTGTACAAAACCTACAATCATCCACACATAGCAACCAAATTCCTGTACAAGCTATATAATTCTATTCAATGTTATACATATACATATTACAAAAATTCGTATCATTTAACATTATCATTAAAAAGTAGTATTATATCTTTATATTAACATGATAATCCAAAAAGAAAACGTTTGATTTCCTTTATTACATATACAACTATTCTTTAATCGAAAGACACATTCAAAGGTACTTTTACTTCTAGTTATTAGCCTTGGTCCTTGCAAATGTTACTTGTACCTCACTCCTATAATCTGGACCTATACGGATTAACACCCATGTTAATCTTGAAAGCTTAGTGGAAAAAATACTTAGTTTGGATGACCACTCACAACAATCATCCACCAAGCATATACATTCATGAACTTCGCACGAATATAAATAATGATGACATACTTAATCAAATGTATAATGCAAACATGCTTCAATATTTTTTCATATATCATAAATTCACCTTCAAAACTCAAACATTGATATTTAACACCTAATGATACAAATTATCAATACAAATATAAATGCTCATTCATATACCGATTATTTATGTTGCCATACTGTATTTCTTATTTATATCTCTTTACTTTATTTTTTGTGTTAGGCCTGAACATTTTTTATAGGTGTGGATAACAGGTGCTTTGGATATATGAAGATATCAAACTATGGATACCCAAAGGTATCAAACTGTGGATACCTGAAGATATCAAACTGTGGATATCCGAAGGTATCAAACTATGGACACCAGTGGTGTCAAACTATAGTAGCTAAACTGTAACCCTATAGTCATGCCTATCTATCCACAACCCAGACAATAGAGTAGGCACTATAACATTTCCTTTAACCATTTGCAAATTTCACAATTCATATATTAACAAATCATATGATATACATTTCAAATCATAAAATCTATACGCAAGTCATAACTAATCGCCATTAGAAGGGTGTCAAAATCAAACCTATATAATCATACTATAGACATATGAGCAATACATATGCAAACAAATCATTATGTACATATCAGTTTTCTTTGGAATACATTATGCTCAATCTTAAATTCTAATATTCAATCACCCAATTCATATATGGTAAGTCCTATTGCATTTATTTCTAGCACATTTATAAAGGTTCAGATAAGATGCGATAGAAATTGTAAACAAAAATAATGCCACGGTCTTGACAGGCACTCTCTCCATTCATACCACTACTTGTTCCTTAATATCCATATAGAAAATGTCAGAACTGGGTTTCGAGGTCTTCTAGACATGTTTTACTCTATGTCTATAATTTTTATAGCACTAACAATCAGACCATTTGGAGTTCTAAATGATGAGATATAGGCAAAATATCATAAGTTGCTCCAAAATAGTGGTAGCATCATGTCACCTTTTTCGATCTCAATTTCTAAGGTCATAAAGTAAGAATTAAGTTAGAGTACCTTTCATAGATATTTAGCTCTATGTCTTAGGTTTCATATGCAACTTAAATCACACTCAAACATCGTGACTGACTCAAACAAACCATAGACATAATTCCATTAGATGATACTCTCTTGTCTTATACAACTAAGTTTATGCAAAGTAATACCAAAATAACACCAAAGTAACATCCTAGAAATAATTACACATCCAAATGGATCTTTATATCCATTCAATCATACAGAAATATAAAAATCAATTAAGTGAAGTCCCGAACCTCAAAATTGATAAAGTAGGTCTTCTTTTGCCTTTCCTTCCCTTCCTCTTTGTCTTTGCTTAACACACCAACTAGAAACACCAAAAATATACCTTTTAATCCCACTTCCAACCTTGTAATTTCATTCATAAGAAAATTAAGAAGAGAAAAAGGTGAAGAGGAAATCCCTAACTTTTACCTTGATTTCCACCTAAGATTGGCTTGATTTCTTACATGAAAAATGGTGGGATGAAGAAGGTGAAACGGAGAGGAGAAAAATTTGAACTTAGAACCCCCAAAATGTCGTGCGTATCCCCTCTCCACATCCCCATTCCAAAACCTTCAAGACTCACATATATGCTTAATTCCTATTGGATACTTATGCTTTATTATTATTTGTCACACATGCCTTATCCAATTGGTCCATGTGTTAACTTTAGAGAAATTGCATATTAGTCCTTCTTCTTCCTTTACTTCCCACATTGGCCTACAATATTATAAATTAATTTCATTCCCTTATGTCTTAATTTTATAATGTAATAAATTTCTTATAATTTGGTTAATTAGATCGGGAGTTATACCCCAAAAACTACAGGTTGTTTGAAAACAAGGACAATAGCCAGAAGTCAACTTCAAAACAAAATTCAAAACTCCTAGAGGTAGAATCAGATATCAGTTCCTTCTTGAAAGTTTTATACCTATGTCTCTAATTTAATCTCCAATTAAAATTATCCAATTTAGAGGTATACAGGCCAAAATATGGCCAAATTACATAAATCTATTAAGTGGAACCTATCCATTCAGCGAGGTACACATCCCAAATCAACTAACTTCAGTCTTGTCATGCATGAGTAACACAAAAATACATCTAATTTAACAAAAAAATATCTCATTTACTTATGGAATACTTCTTTTATCAATTCTTCTCACATCACATTCTTAAATCCAAGCAAACATATCAAAAATTTCTATACATTTTACATATCTAAGTATGTATGTCCATGCTGAAGCGAACAAATTATCCATTTACCCTTATCTTTTACATTAAGTACCATTATATCTCTTACTATACTAAGATATAATTAATTCATTATGTTCACTTCTTAATATACCCTAGACATAATACTTCTATATGTTGGGGCGTTATAGGAAAAATGGCGTTCTTTAATCCATAAATGTCGGATGATTTGCTACTCATATATAGTACCAAGGTATAAAAATTTTCATTTAAATTTTCCTAAACTCAATTTTTATATCATAATTTTAGAATGAATGGTTAGTAGTATTTTTTTCCCTAATATGAACACTATAAAGAATAAAGAGAACCATCCAAATGAATTTATATATCATGTTGCCGGAAAATTTTGGTGGAATACTATGACAATTTAACTATATAATATAATGAAAAATTTCTCAAAGTTATTCTAGTATAGATTTGTCTTCTATGACATATAGTGATATCATTATCTGTGGCTAGATAATAAAAATAATTGAGACATTGGTGCAGGTTACCTACTGTAACTAGGTTCCCTTAAATATTTTTAGTTGGCTTGTTATATTTTGACATAAAGATATCTTTTTATTTGCTTTCAAGATTCTTTAGGTGATCCTGATTATAAGCCTCCTAATAAGACTTCCCAACCATAAATCAAGACATGTATATTTTGATTAATTACCCATATAAGATAAAAATAGGAAAATAAGAAAAGGAACATCGAGAAATGACAATGGTTTACTTAAGCTTAGTATACATTTGTAAAATTGTAACCATTCATGTCATAAATAAAATATTGATTTATTATAAACAAAACTAGAGCTCAGCTATCATATAAAGAATATCAAACTATATAAATAAAAATAACCAAATAATATATAAGTTATACGAAAGGAAACTAAAGCAATATTTCATATTATATTAGCATACTGATTAATTAACATACACAGTGTGCATAGTCATTGATCTAAAATTTTAAAATTTCAAAATTATGACTTTATGAATACAACAAAACCATCTGGCCTTAACAACTTGCTTTATAATATAAAATGACATTAATAGGAGTCTCATTTATCCATTAGATGATATAACTCCTTTCAAACTTCAAGATGTAAACATGTATAAATTTCATTGCTTTTAAAATTTTGTATAAACCTCAAAAGATATAGTTAATGCTAATTTAAATAGCTATATGTTAAATAAAAAATAAATTTCTCATATAATGAAGTTTAGAAATATAATATTAGAACTATACATGAATTTTTAGTTCAAAGTTTTCTAGATTTTACACTTCAAAGTTTAAGACAATGAGAACAAAAGGAAAACAAGGTTATCAGTTTTCATCATATAGACATAAAAGGTAGTGCCAAAAAGAACATCATTGCATGTCTTTATTGTCAAGTCAAATGAAACTTCGTCCCTATTTTAGAATATGAAAAATTGAAATAAAATCATCATCAAGTATGGCTATATCAGAGCTATCTTAGGTTATACCACTTACGTAAGAACCTATAGAATTTCCCACGTTTGCATTCCTTATAAATGTTGAATCTTCTAAAATATAATAAAAATTGTTATGATGTAATCTTTTCTTTGTAGATATTTTACCTTCACTGAGTTTATTTATTTTCTTGTTGGCACAAAAAATTAAGGATGTGGCAATAAAATCTTAATTTGGAATTTTCTTCACTATCGAGTAAGGAGGAAAACAAAGATGAAGGAATACGTATTTCTTAATTATCAATCTCATTTGTAAATAATGCATACAATAAGGTTCAAAATCAATAAGATCTATGGTGAAATACAAATTGGGTAAGAATAAAATATTTTGGGTGAAGCCTAAAACTTAATTTGGGGTTTTTATCATTGTTGAGGAAGGAGGAAAAATGATGAAAATCCTCACCAGCATTTGCATGGCTATTTTAGCATAACTAACATGCTACATCTCCAGTACTACATTATCATCACTCCTTTTTAACATAAACCTGATGAAGTTAGGTTTGAAGGTGTAAATTATACAATTTTGTAACCTTTAGGGGGTGAATCGATACCAGAGATAATTAGAAGGGATATTTTAGACATTTCGTGAAATATTAGGTGGAAAATCATACCTTTTGTCATTGTTTGAATTATTGCGCAACAAAGGTTATTGGATACAACACTATACAAAGACAAAAGGGAAAATGATAGCAATTTTGATACACCCTTAACAAATGTATAGGTTTAGACCTGACATATTCAACATTATCTACCATTTTTCTTTAGGCTTCTAACATTTATGTCCACATAAGAGGCTTAATTATTTGGAAAACAAATATGAAGATTGGGTTTTTGGTTCTTTAATGAAATTATTAATTTTTTGTTTATGTATTTTAGTTAATAATTATAAATGAAATAAAAATATCAAATTATTAAAGCCTTGTCAGCATCTACGTGGCTATTCTAATAAAGCTGGCATACTACATGTTCATTACTAACATTGTCATCATGCCCTTTCAATGAAAACCTAATAGGATTAAGTTTTAGGGTGCAAATTATGTGATTTTATAAGGTGAATTGATACTGGAGATAACAATATGAGATATCTCAAATATTTGGTCAAACATTAGGGGTAAATCATACTTTTTGTTATTTTTGAATTGTTAAGAAAAAAAGGTTGTTGGGCATTACGCTATAGAAAGATAAAAGGCAAAATGAAATAAATTTTGATATACTTCTAACAAATGTAAACGTGTGGACTTGATTTATTCAACGCGGTCTATTATTCTTCATTAGGCTTATGAGATTTAGGTCTATATATGAGTCTTAATTATTTCTAAAGTTGATAAGTTTAGCTAAGATATAATTCATATACATGAGGAAGTATAGTCCTATTAAAAACTAATTAAACTATCTGGTAAAAGTTAGATCCAACTTCACCAAAGATAAAAGTTCAACTAAACTTCTTGAAGGATTGTTAATAAAAAGCAACAACCAAAAGTGAATTCTAATAACCACTATTATTAAACTCAATGAAGACCTTTTTTCTTTGCATACTTAGAAATTTTCAACTTTACATATTTAAGTGTTAGTCCTTTTTATGAACAACTCTGATCGAAAAGTAATGTTTTTACAAGCTTGCCTATCTAAGACTAGCTTAACAAGCTTACCAAAAAATTAGTTTGCAACATTTGGTGTAGCTTGTTGGAACCTTCTATAAATCTTATGATGTTCCCAACTGAGAAAAATCCCAAAATAGTTGAGCTATCACAATCTAAGAAAGAATAATAGACATCCATAGAAGCAATTCATCTACCAATGATATCAGAACAACCAACACCTTTGAAATCCCTAAAACTAACGGAAAACCTAAGGAACAAACTAATGAAATTCTAATCTTGTGGGAACAAGTCAAGCAACGAATATAATAGAAGTATAAACTAGAAACTCACACCCTACAACCATCATCAAACGAGGCCCCATCCACTCCTTTATAATTAGTGTTTTCTATAGTAAATTGTATAAGGGAATAAGTCTAATAACTAATAGCCCACTAATATTTAATATATTTATAAAGCCATTATTGATCAAGTTTAAGATGCTAACCTTAGATATTTATAATGGTGTGCATGACTTTATTGATCATATTCACCAATATAGGGAACTTTTAAACTTACATGATGTATTCAATACCATAAAGTGCAAAGCCTTCTCCTCAACCATGACTAATGGGACACGATCATGGTTTCAAACTTTACTTCCAATCTTAATAGCTACTTTTTAATAAATTGACAACTAATTCATATCATACTTTGTAAGAAATAAGCTAACTTAGAGATTATATCTACTTGATATATAAAGCCCAAAAGATGGAAGAAAGTTTAAGGTATTACATTTAGTGCTTTAGTTAAAAGGTAACCAAAATTCCTAGTCTCAATATATAGGTGGCAACAACAATCTTTGTAAATAGACTCAAACAAACTCAATGAAAAAAGAAAACAACCTTAAAACTTTAATGAGGTGCAAATTATGGTGCAAAATATAAGACTTAAAGGATATGAAACATAGTAGATGAAGTCCCACAAATAAATATAATGAAAAGAGGAAGACTGGATGCATCTTTGGTTAATGAAATTGAAAAGAACATCAAAAGGGAAAAATAAAAGGAGGATTAGGTAAGAACTCCTCAGGTTTAATACATCTTTAAATAATGTGGTTGAATACATCCTTAACAATAATATGTGTGAGAATCTAAAAATGATAGCCACCAATCCTGCTAAGAGAGACAAGAACCTATACTGTGGCTTCCATTGGGATATTATACATGACACTAAGCATTGTAAAAATTTTAGAAGGGTAGCCAATAAATTAAAAAAACAAGAAAGGTCAAGTTATTTCTAACAGGAAAAAGGTAAAGATAATAGAGTTAGGGAGGAGTAAAGGAATCCACTACGAAGGTTGAGTACTGGGGAACTTAACAGGGACTCATGCTTTGGTTAAAGTGTGATCAACATGATTATTAGAGGCAATCATAAGGAGACAAAATCTCATTCAAAGAAAGTTCTATAAAGGAAGAGTTACATCAAACGAGTTGATCCTAACATATTTGATAAAAAGGATGAAGGTCTTTAAGACCATCTTTTAGGAAAAAACAATAGGTCCTTGATCTACCCCTATAAAGTCATTATTATTACAATTCTGATGATTACTAACTCCTTAGTCAAGATGATATTAGTAGATACAAGAAGTGTGATTGAAATCTTGATTTATGATGCTTTTAAAGAGATAAAATTTAAATAAATAAGTTGAGATCTATTACCTCACCCTTACTAGATTTTGAGATCTATTAATTATATAATAAAGAGACGATATATTTTTCTGTGATATTGGGCATGGGGGTTATGGAATATAACAATTATGATAAACCTATCACCTCACCGTTACTAGATTTTAAGGGTTACCAATTATATAACAAAAGGAAGATATATTTTCCTGTGATATTAGGCATGAGGTTATGGAATATAACAAATATGATAGAGTTCTATGTATTAAGAAGACCCTCCCTTTATAATGTTGTAATTGGTAGCCTATCCCCATACTCGATACAAGTAATCTTGTCTTCCTACAAGCTTATAATAAAGTTTCTAACATGAGACCAAAGGATGGAAAAATATTGTTATTCTACATCCCTAAAAGTAAAGAATGCCACATGCATCGTAAATACTAAAGAATTGTATATAAAAATTGAAGAAAGATATTAGGGATGTTAAAAGAAAAAATTAGGCAAGTTGTAATAGGAAGATCTAAATATTCCAAGTCTATCAATATTGGGTAAGAATGGAAGAAATCATTAAAGAAAATTTAAATAAATTCTTGCTCCAACACTTAAAACATTTTTACACATAATCTAGTTGACATTCTTAGCATGAGTAGGGAGGTAATTTGTGATAAATTAAATATTGATCCCCTTTTCAGGTTGATAAAACAAAATAAAAGAAATTAAAGAAAAATATAACATATTATAGAAGAGGAAGTGATCAAACTCTTAGTTGTAGGCTTCATTTGAAAAATTGACTATCCTGAGTGGCTCACTAATATGTTCATATTCTAGAAAGAAAATAGAATGTGGAGGATATTTATAGGCTTCACTTTTAATATCCTAGTTTGATTATTGCACTGTGAAAGTGTTGTACATGCATTTTATAGAATATGCTCTATTTATGATGTAAGAGTAATTTAAGCATTTAAATGTCTTATTGAGGTTATAAAGGAGATCACGGACAGATCAAAGACAGTTATGGACTCGATTGAAAATTTCTTGAAATATTTTTGAAAACTTTAAAAAGCTACAAAATGAGTCCAGATGAGATTTAAAAGCCCTAGAATGTACTTTGGAGATTTAGGTGACACTTTTGAATAAAATCCTGACAATTTTGGTGACATTCAGTGATTTCTAGATTCAATTTGAAAATTCTTCTAAGCAACCGAAAGGTTTCTGAATAATTTCAAAATATGATTAAAAGCTCCAAAATTAGGATTGGAGTCCATAGGAACTGAAATGGGTCAAAATGGAGGTTGTTTGAATATAATTCGAGTAATATGGAATTATTGGACTAAAATGCCCTTGTTGGAAAATAATGGATATTGATGATTTTAAACCCATTCAAGATTTTTAAAAGCATTCAATCAGTAAGTATTGACCCCAATTAGAGTATTTCATGGTCAATTTGAAAATAAGACGATTATGGATTGTTTTCGGGACTTAATTCGATTAGTTGATCAATTAAATGCATTAAAGAGTGATTTCGTCTTTTTGTACTAGTTAAGGGCAATTTAGTCTTTTACATGATATGAGTGGATTGATGAGTCAATAAAGATGACCATTGAGATGGTGACATATGTTTGATGAGCCGTTGGTGATGACAAATAGGAAAGTGACATGTGTAATCCATTAAATGAGTATAAAAAGCAAAACTTAAGACATTTTGCCTCCTTTCAACATAACGTGAGTGATGAGACAGTAACGTGAGAGATAAAAAAAAGAAAGCAAAAAGAAGAAAAGCCAAGGGTGAACATCAGCCAAGGAGAGAGGAAGAATAATGTTGTCATTTGATGGTGATTTGGAGAAATCTTGAAGTATTCATCAAATGCTCAAAATATTGGAAGACAAAGTGGTAAGTTTCCTACCTTAAATTTCTATTTTTTATAGGACGGTGTTTAAGATCAGTGGTTTCTTGGTATTACTTTGATGTTTCTTTGCATAGAATTGGTTGAATCTGACAAGAGAGGAATATGTAGTGGAATTATGTATTAGGTTAATTTAAACCAGTCTCATTGTTTTCACCATAAATTCGCCTACAGACCTCCAAACTAAATGATTTCAATTAGATCTGAAGCCTAACAAATATTAATAAAAATCTCTAGAATAAAACTATACCTAATTCGGGATGAATGATATTGAAATTTGAGATTGAAAATGGTAACTTGATACTGCCCCTATACTGAAACAGATTGTGATATTTGGTACATTTTTTCATGATTTAGAAGTTGCAATGGCATCATTTTTAATGATATGGAAACTAGAGATATAGGGGAATAAATGTCTAGAAGACCTTAGAACTAATTGGAACATTTTCTATGCTAAAATTAAGGAATTAGTGGAGGTATGGATTCCAGACATGGGTAATAACTGTGACTCATCATGCATGATCATGATATGGTGAATTAAATAAAGTAAGATTGTGTTTTGAAGAAACTAGTAAGTTAGAATGGGTAAAATATGATATTTATGTGACTTTTGAAGTTATATTTGGAAGCAAAGACCAATAGGTTAGCTTACGGAAATAGATAAAAATACGATTAGCATACATATTACATAAGTATATACAAATCTTGAATTCGGTTAAACCGAATATAACATTAATGCCTTATTTCCTAATTTGGAAATAAATGTCTAATCAAAATGCGCTTTATATAAGTAAAGGAGAGGCATAGAATGCGTCAGTTTGTTTGGAGATAAGTTCACAAATTTTTGAGCGTATTGTATTTGTTTTATATGACTAAATTCTTCAAAAAAAAATTGATGACATGTGAGTGTATTTTAATTGTTTTATTTGAACAACTTCTTTGCAAAAGAATTGATGAAATGTAAGCAAATTTTAATTGTTTTATATAACTAAATTCCTTGCAAAAGAATTGATGACATGTGAGGAGAAAAAAGAGTCGAGCCAGCGACCCTAAACAAAGGCGCTTCTTGGGAGGCAACCCAAGGGAAGCAAATTTCTTTTCTTTTACATTTCCGCATTATCTTTTTATATGCATGTGTGTTTTTGAATTTGTTTGTCTTACTTGTTTTTAAGTTTTCAATCAAAATGAGAGAAAGAATAAAACAAATGAAACAAACATTTTATCGTTTTCTATTGCTTCTGGGATTATATAATCATGATTGGAGTGTGAATTGACTAGAAACTTTCATAGCAACTTTAGCATGTACTTTTGCTCTTGTGGTTGGTCGATTTGCATTATCTTTAGAAGAGTAGTGACTAATGGTAGACAAAGCCTGTGAGATTTTGGGCCTTAATTGACTGACACATCCATATTAGTCTGATTGCCTTTTTGTAATGTTTGACCTTCATGACATGTACGTCCTAATTTTGCATTGATTTTCTATTCTAGACCACATTTTTATCACATGCATTAACATGGATATGATTAGGCATTTTTTGTTTTTCAGAAACTACATTATCCAAATAACCTATCCTATTAACATGATTTTTCCCTTGATAAACCTCTTTGAGCTTTAACCTTTCTTTTCGTATAAATCACATTTTATGCTTTTTAACTTAACCAAATGTCCTACCCAAGTCATAAAGTTAGTAGAACATTTGTGATTGATGAGTTTGTGGATGTACAAAATTCTAAATGTTTTTGAAAGTCACTCATCTTTGGTTATGATTTTATTGTCTTGGAAAATATGGAAATTGAGTAAATATTTTGGGTCTTTGAGCTTAATTTGGATGTTTTACCCAAGGACGGAGAAAAGCTAAGTGTGGGGGAAATTGATATGTGTTTAATTGTTGATATATTTAATTATTTACACTTAGTGATTAATGATACAAAAATGCTTAAGATACTCATTTTAATTCATATGTGATTTTAGGTACAATTTGGAAGCAAAGAAATTAAATTGAGTCGAAAGCACTATATATGGATCATTTTCCAAATATTTATTTTTGCTTGTCTTTATGGAGGAAGAAGAAGAAAAAAAAAGAAAAGACAAGAAATATAAAACAATTGTAGAAGAAGGTAACATGATTTTGCATGCACTGGGCTTAAAACGTTGAAGTAAAACTACAGCAGATACTGAGCAAAACAACATGAAGAGAAGCATAAAAGAGCATAAGGCATTCGTTTAATGCATGCGTTTAACGTGTGCATCGTTGGTGTTAAACGTTGGCGTTCCAACAACAAATAAGCAGGTGAGCAGCAAGGATTTAAGGAGCTTTTAAGTGATTATGACCTTTATTGGTCACATCATAAGCACAGTAAAGAGGAATAAATGAGCTTCAATGGAGAGGAAATTAAAAGCCACAGTGAACATCACCTAGCAACAGGAACGACGATGCACAAGGAGCTCCAGGGGTGGCAACATCAAAACGAGGGGCATTGATGCGTTTTGCCAAAAACACACAAGGAAGGGCACTGATGGTTTTAAAGGAGACAACAACATTTATTTGTCACATCACATATTAACAGCGTAGATGTGAGGGCAGCAGCATCCATACAATGCTGCATTTAAAACGCAACACACGTAGAGGAGTTTGCACACAGGTAAAGAACAAAATTTTAAGTGATGTGTGACCTTTATTAGTCATATCACTCTACAGTATCAAGAAGCATAGAAGGCAATAGAAGGACGCGGGGTGCGCAGCACAGTGAGAAATGCATGAGAGTCTGCGTTTAACGCATTTTTATGTGTTAAACGCAGACGACGTGTGGCATTTTGGGCAAGCTACAAAGGAGCAACGCAGTGCTACACAAGAGACAAAATCAAAGGATTTTTTGGTAGGGTTTAGAATGAGGTTTGAAGCAATTTTTTCGAAAAATACTTATGAAGGGTTAAACATCCTGATGCCAGTTCAATGGTGACATCGATGCCAATGACCTAGGTTAAGTATTTTTTTAATTATTTTATTGTTTCTTTCTCTCATTAGAAATTGATTGTGTTATCCTATGTTAATTGATTAGGGTATTGTGTATGGATAATTGGATTTTCGTTAT